>JAZHYW010045481.1:0-10276 GCA_037355805.1 Ixodes ricinus
TACCATGGGGCTTGCAGTGATAACCTAATTGGACTACCTGCACCGGGAATTAAAATCGGTCCTCCTGTCGTAGACGAAGTGGTCGTGAGCTTAAACGTCACGCTGAGTTTGATACGAATCTCTCGCGATTCAAGCTCGCAACCGACTCACTGCATAAATAAGGATTCTTGGGGAAAATGCGAAGCTCGATAACATTGCAGCCACACTCGCGCTGCGGCTTCTTGTGCTCATGCCACACTTTCTGCTATTGTTCTTATGCTTTTTTAAACTATTTATCCATCCGATGACCACGCAGTGGTAGCCAGACAACCATACATTTTCGGAAATCGCAGCACGGTAGAGAGGAACATTCGGAACTAACTCAGGCACGACGTCCGTTTTTAAGCCTTTTTCGCCCATACCCTTGGCGGTTGCATACCCTGTGTCAGCGGGCCGATCTAAAATGCACCAGGTCGAGGGTACGTCAGTTACTGCCTGGTTTGAGGTTATGCGGAAAAGGTCTATTGGCGAGGAGAGTCAAAGTGTATGCGGGCGCCTTGATGCAAGCTTGCTCTCCACCGCCGAGATCGGTGTGTAGCCAACGCAAGGCCCGTGGACTCCATTCTTTACCTCGATTGAGGGCGGCAAGGAGAGCCAGATTATAAAGTCGCCGAAAGAATGAGAACGGCGGGGCTGGAACGCCGGTCTTCATCGACTGATTCGTCGGGTAAACCTAACGCTATAGACGCTTTACGCACGCGCCAGATTACAGCCGCCATTGCCGACCTTCTCTTGCCTTATACGAGATACCGAGCCACTGAACCGGGTGATGAAGAGCTCCACAAGGACCAATGCTAGGGAGCAGGACGCAATAAAATCTAAAATGGCAATGACCTGGCCTGCAACGGTAATGATGAAGTGAAGTAAACGGAATAAGAGGAAACAAAAACTGAAGGTCGGTTATGGCGCCGCCCATGCACACCTACTGCAAAGCCCCCACTATGTCTCCAGTGCAATCGTACTGCACTGGCTAAGCGTGCCCATCTACAGTGGGTAACAATGTCGCCATGTTCTGGCAGGCTAAACGCCTGCTGGATAAACACCGAACGACAGATTTTTCCACGCGACTCAGAAGCTGGATTTTATTTCTTCGCAGTTTCGGGCGGTCGCTGTCATCAGTCCCGGTGCGATTTCTGCCGATCTGTTAAATAAAATTGTGCGGCGCGCAGCGCTGGCACCAGAATAAATAAAAAAAAAAAAAATTGTGTTAGTATGTTTAAATAGCCTGAACTGAGCCTGCCTCAACGGGCGACTTGTGTCTCAGCTGTAGATGAGAAATATAGCCAGTACGGAGTACAACCGCTAGCCTCGGGGTCTTTGACGTGCACCACACAGTAGTGATACACGACCGCACGCCGGTACGAGGCTCATCCAGATCGAAACGGGCAGGGGTGGGGATTAAACCCCAGGATCGCCGGGTTCTGCAGCGCGAGCTTTCGCTCCACGTGCTTTGAACTGGTGTGCAGCTGAGTGGTGCGCTAGATCGCTTCCGTCACCGATTTCCTCCGGGCTAAAACTTCGTCAGCGTTACCCGGAAGACGCCCGGCGTCTATTTCCACCGTTAAACTGAAACCGGAACTTCCAAATCGTCTTCATGGTCTTTTTAAACCAACAGCGTCAGAGTTGGACATTTTCTTATTTCCAATATTGAATGCTGAACCCATCCCCCGAGGCTCCATGAGCGCCTGGCCAATCGTGTAACCGACTACAGCGACGGCTTTTGGTAGCACACGTCGACCATCATCGTAACGGCAATCTCTGAGACCAAGAATGAAACAGGAATGGAGTGGTGATTTTCAGAACCAAAATGGACGCCACCATTGCGGCTTCTGCCATCGCAGCAGTCTGACACCTTCGTCCAGCATAGTACTCGGGACCGCGTCGTTACCACCTACACCCGCATTCCGCACCAGGATTGCGGCGGAAATCATCCCAAACACCACGCGCGCGGGCAGTCCCACAGAGTCGACGCAACCGGCCATTCGTGACCCGACGCGCGCTGCGGCATCGAACAAAAATAACACAGTGTCCACGAAGCGTGCACGGGATGCGATCCAGTTGGGCGACGTCGTGAGACGCGGCTCGCAGCAGCAGCAGCAGCTCTATCGATGAGAACATCAACGGTAGCGCACCGCCGCACGCCTCGTAGCAGACGAACACACACCGTGCGAGACCGTAGCAGACGACGACCGTGCGAGACCGTAGCAGACGACAGAGACGTCTTGGTTCCTTCCTGGTTGTTAACCCCGACAGACTGTGCACAGACGCTGGAGAGATGGGGAAGGCGACGTGGAATCGGACGATCGGCACGGGCGACCGGATGCCCCCGCCATTACACGGGAAGTCGAGGATTTCAATTGAAATTCAAATCCTCAGTTGCGCTACGCTACCACTACTTCGCCCTTCCTCTCCCTCGGAAATAATAGGAGCCAATGAAACAGCCGGCAGGGTGAGGACACCAGACACGGCAAAGCGCTATGTGGTATTCTGATTCCTATCTACAGCGGGCGACAAGGTTAGCGCGAACACGACAACTACAGTTTTGTCAAATTTAACTGTGGACATTTTACCGCGTCGGTTGGTGCCCCAAATTAACTAGCCTCCCAGCACACTAGTAGTTAAAAATTAAAGATATATTGCTTATTTAAGCCAGAGATGTGTACCAAAGAACTAAAGGAAACTACATAACTCTCAAACAAATATATCGCCTATGCGTGGTGTCTGTACCATGTACTACTTGGCGTGGGGCGTGGGGCCGGGGGGGGGGTAAGCAAAGGTTTGCCAAGTTTGCTTTCGCGGCTTTCATTTTTTTGTTCTTGGTCTTTACCATTACGAATAAAATCACAATTATTATTCTGACCATTATTACTATTATTCTTGCAGACCACAGCGCCAACAGCTGCTTTGGGCCATTGAAACGGAATACGGTAAAGCGGAATTCATTAAGATGGTTCATGTCCCTAGCCCTTCCAATAGATTTTTTGTTCTCCTTTTTGTGAATGCCACAGTTGTTCGCTATCATATCACGAAGAGGCTATAAACAGGTGGCTCCGGCTACTTCAAACGCCACAGACGTCACGCCGAGGCTGCGTGAAGGTTAACACACGACACGGAGTAACTCTCAAATGAATTCATTAACAAAAATAAACACACCCATAAAAAAAAAAAAACACGTAGAAAACGAACACCTGCTTGCCCAATTAGCCATATTGATTAGTAAAGTACACTATTTTATAAACAAAAAAGATGTGTAGCAACAAGAATTGAAAGACGTTTACGAATCTCTCTAATGCGAAATTAGAACGCAGCTCTTATTTATTTATTTATTTATAATACCCTCAGGCCACAAGTGGCGTTACAGAGGGGAGTGGGTTTACATGCGAAGTAGTTGGTGATGGCGTCCCGAAATCTTCCACTGTCGGTGATGCCGATGAGGTTCTCGGGGAGGTCATTCCAGTCCACAATCGCAGATGGTAAGAGCGCCTTCTGGTGTGCGAGGGTGAAGCATTGTGGGGGGCGATCTTACAAGGATGGTCAATTCTGGCCGAGATGTATGATGGGGGTTTAAGGGGGTTGTTTAAAGATGGGCGTATAAAATACCTCATGAGGAGGAGGGAGGGGTATGCCCTCCTCCTCCGTATCCCTCCTCCTCCCCTCCTCCTTACAACTCCACTCCTTTCTACCTACTCCTCCTCCTCCACCGTACCCTTCCCTCCACCTCCTCCATAGCCTCCTTTCCTCTCAGTTTCCTGCTAAATTTAGCTGGAAAATGGACGCCACGTGACCTCATGAAATTCAGTTTCCCCGCTAAATTAAGCGGGGAAAATGACGTCACATGGCCGTGCCACGTCCCCCATTAAAAAATTCAGTTTCTCCGCTAGATATAGCGGGAAAACTGACATCACGTGACCTCAACACCAATTAAATTTCCCGCTAAATTTAGCAGGGCGGTTCTGCCGACGGCGACGCCGCGAAACAGGCGCCTAAGAGCTGCGCTCTAAAAAGAAGTTTTACAGCCGTTAAGAGAAGATGCTTGTATTGTGCGAATGTTCGAATAGTACGCTTTCGATCATTCGCTTTCGAGATGAACTGCGATGTTCGTACTTTTCAAAGTGTTCATCGCGGCAGGTGAGCCCTGTTGAGTGCCCTTCTCGCAGAGCAGCTGTGCACTGAGGAGAAGCAATAACCGCGGATCTCGAGGGTTCCGCAGGTGTTGCTTTCCCGCAGTGCGCTGGTGCTCGGGGAGAAGCGCACTCAACGGGGCTCGCCCGCCGAAATTTATGATACGCAAAGATGTCTTGACAACATGCGTTCATCATTCGTGTTTTTTTTTCTTTTTGTAAATTTTGAAATTGAAAACAAAAATTGATATAGCAAGCGCATTTATAAATCCCCTTCATTGGGATAGCTGCGACAAACTTGTTGTTTAGATGCCCCGCTTCATAAATTTAGATATATTAAAATGAACTGAACTTAGAAGTTGACAAGTGAAAGTTTGGAAAGGGGGATCGGTGGCCGAGTGGGCTAGAGCACTTTATAGCTCGGAGTAGGTGGGGCGAAAGCTCGCGCTGTATAACCCAGGGATCCTGGGTTCAATCTCCACCCGTGCCCGTTTCGATTTGGATGAGCATCGTACCGGCGTGCGGTCGTGTATCACTACTGCGTGGTGCACGTCAAAGGCCCCAGGCTAATGGTTGCACTGCACTGGCTAAATTTCTCATATACAGCTGGGAGGCAAGTCGCCCGTTGAGGCAGACTAAGGTCTAGGCTGTAGAAACGTACACACACCTTCTTTTTTTTTTTGGAAGCCTGGGAACGATATTTACGAGTTCAGCCGAATTTTCGTTTAACCATGGTGCATGGTAGTGGAAGGCTTGGAGAAACTATGCCATATACGATTCGAAAAATGCTCGGCCAAAACCACTATTCGCTTCGATCTAAAAAATGCACTATTCCCACGGGCCTAGAACCTCCTCCCTCTCTTTTTCAACATCTCCCTCTCTCCAAAACCGAGGAAGCGGGAGTCAGTGCCGACCGCGCCACCATTGACCCCTCATCCGAACCACCGCACTTCGTTTGGAGAGCGCACTCGCAGGTTCACGGAGACCAACCAACCGCGGCCTCGTTTTCAAGATGGCGTCGTTTTCCGTTGCGGCAAAACCTGCCGCATACGCCTTTTTTGTTTTTTTACCCCGACCCGCACGAAGGACAGGTGTACCATACTAAAATAATAATAGTAATAATAATAAAAAAAGAGACCAGCATAATAATCCCGCTGTAGTCCGCGCCAAAAGAAGATGCGTCGCTTCTCCCAACTTCGACACACGCTCGGTCGCCCGAGAAATAGAAGCTAATCCCCACGACGGGGAGGCCAGAGAACAACCTAAGCCCTCAATTTCTGTTGTAGTTTTTTTCGCCGTTCAGTTTTTTATATTGTAAAAGCTGCAGAACCAGTCTCGCATTTCAAGTCGATTCGGATTATTATTATTATTTCTCTTTTTTCTTTTCGTCCCCGTTGGTGCTTTAATTTTACGGCCGTCGTGGGTTGACTGCGCTAATCCCTGCAGCGAACAAGGAGTCAGCGAGCGAGCAACCCAACGGGGAGGAGAGTCGCTGTGCTCAGAGGAGTGGTCGTCCTTCGTCTCTCCACCTTTCTGCACTTGCCACACATTTGATCCCAAGCGTGCATACAAAAAAAAAAAAAAACACCGGCGGCAAATAAATAAACGAAGGATCGAGCCTGGCTATGGTAATTAAACTTCGCCCCAACGCGAGAAAACATCACGAGTCAACGATATACACTTTACTTCTACCCAGCCTCGCACATCGCCGAATTTCTAATATTTGTCTCTTTTCGTTTCACGAAATTTTATAGTAAAACATTGAACTGGGAAATCAGCTGATAACACTACCGTCGGCTGTTTCCGTATCGCCTTGATCACCGTCGCAAAATAGGCGCACCATTTTGCCATTACAACAAACGGTTAGCACCACTTATCCCTAAAGTTTCGAACGAGTGGTATCATCTAATCGGCATCACTTACATCAATCGCCGATTGTGTTCTTTTTTGTTCCAGTGTTGCAAACCATGTACTCCCCGTTGTTTAATCATTTTCTATTTTCCACAGTTAAATCGTTCGTTCTCTCGCTCCCCACTCCCCTCTGCCCCACTGTAATGCCACTGGCTCCGAGGCTAAAATAAACAAATAAATACGATACGATACCAAACCTTTATTTCCTCGTCAAATTAATAAGTGATCGCGCAGTACGACTGCTATCCTGGTTTTTAACCTGCACCAGGCGGTGGCGATACACAACCGCACGCCGGTACTATGCTTACCAAATCATCACTGTCGTGGTGGAAAAAAGAAATAATTGCGTCGTGTGTATGTTTATGCAGCCGGAAGTTTGTCAGCCCCGACGGGTGTCTGGTGTCTCAGCCGTAGATGAGCTATTTAGCCGGCGCGGCACAACCGCTGAGCCCGGGGTCTTTCACGTGCACCACGCAGTATATATAGTGACACCCGACCCCAGGCCGGTATACGATATACTCATCCAGATCGAAACGGGCGGGGGTGAGGTGTTGCGGGGATATTCGTTACATCTCACGTAGGCGTCGCCGAACGCAGATCGTGGATCGGGCACGAACGAGCACCGCGTCCCCACTCGGCACGAGCTCGGGTGCGTGACCTGTGCGTCGGCTGACACGCGTGTCGGGGCTCGCGTCCTATCACCGCGGTGACGAAAATGGCCGCCGCGTTCTAACGATGCCCCGGGCACAGCGAGCGAGTAGCGTGCGCATTCTCCACCCCAACGCGCGGCTATATACGAGAAACAGAAGCTTAGCATCCGCCTTTCGGCACCGTTAGCGCATTGCGCCTGTTGCACCAGTAATACCGAATAACTGGCAACTTCAGCGCACCTCCGCGTTTCCTACGCGCTCCAAATATTTCGTCAATTTTACCTATTTAGCAGTTGTCGACGATGGTCAGCAGCTTTCTAATTGGAACCACACGTTTATATCCACTAATAAAAAACGAAGCAGCGAACTTTAGCGTATTAGCCGACTCTACCGGGACTATATTATGTCCCCCTGACGTCTGTTTGTTTAATTGAACTCCGTTCCGGTGTAGACGAAATCTCCCTTCGGCGTCGTCCACTCGACGAACCGAAAATGCGCCCGGTCCTTAACTCGAAACCCCCTCCCCACTCAGAGTTGGAGATCCTCGCAACAGCAAGACCTTACGGTGCTGTTTTTTCTAGAAACGCTTATCACTGCATCCGAAAACGCAGAAAACGCACACACAAACGCACCGAGCACAGAAAGCTAACTAAATATAAAAACCGGAAAACCAAATCAAAACGAAAAAACACAAAAGCGGGGCACCCTAAACCAGTTAGCGCTCCCTCTCTTTCCTGACTCGTACAGTCTCGTTGATTCTCGTTGCCGCCCGACGAGATAAGGCGAGGAGAGAGAGAGTCGGGGAGCGACCAAGTCGTGCCCGAAAACCCGAAAGACAAGTTCCGTCGGGGCCTCCACTTGTCTCGACGACAGCGTTATTCCCGAATCAACGAGGACCGACCGTATTACCACCACACTCCGTTTCGCCCTGCGACGAACCGCACCGGACGTTACAATCCCCTACGAGCCAATCCAGCGCGGCACACGTGTCACGTGACACTCGCACGGATTTGGATTGGATCGGCATGGCTCGTAACGAACGCCGCGTTCCACCGTTGTGCGAAGCAGAGCGTTTGCAGAACCGTCTCGAACCGTAGTCGAGGTACGCGTTCATTTATCTACGCGTTCACGAACCCGTTTCAAACGCCCGATTCGTGCAGCCGGGTCGACGCGGCGGCCACGTGACTCCTCCTCGGACGCTGATTGGGTAGTCGGAGGGGGAGTGGATCGAAGACGGCGAGTGACGCGGCGTGATCGGGAATATGTGATTGGTCGGGGATCGGGCGCAGGCTTGGTTATGGTTCATGTCGCCTTCGAAGACGGCAGGTGCTAGTAGCGAGTAGATCAACCCGTTGGCGCCGCGGCGCGCAAATGAAGGGAGAGGGTGTGACAAAAGAAGAGGGAGAACTCGACGGAGTATTCACTGGAGACGACGAAGGAAAATATAATAAAAAGCAAATTGAAGTCTGTGCGAAGGTACATGTTCCTTCTAAGTAAATATCACGATCAGAGGCAAAGTTCCTTTCGAAATAATATATATATATATATATATATATATATATATATATATATATATATATATATATATATATATATATATATATATATATATATATATTAGGTCTCAACTCCTGAGATTGTGTTTGAGGCATTTTCTTTATCTTCTTTTTATCTTTAGCTTTTCACTCAGTCCGGTGTTGTTGGATTTCGGATAAACGCTGCCTCATTGGTATGACCACTTTAGTACAATAATCAATTAAAAATTAAAAATTTAATCGAACACTTTTTTTTCTCTTTCACGGAATGTCCCAGAAAGTTGGAGTCCTTGGCTCAATCCGCACCCGTGCCCGTTTCGATCTGAACGGACATCGTACAGACGTGAGGCCGTGCGTCACTACTCTCCAGGCTAGCTGCGGTAACTGCACTTTGGCTGCGTTTCTTCGTCTACGACGGAGACACCGCACACTCCCACAGGGACTGACTAACTCCCCTGTACATGTCAAAACAAACCCAGAACACCATTAGTGTTTAGACACTCTTGCGGAGGTCGATGTCGTCGATCTGTATGAAGGATATTCGTGACGGAAGGTAAGGAGGGGAAAAAAAGAGCGAGAGAGAGAGTAGAAGGGTGTGTGTGTGTGTGGTGTGGTGGGGGGGGGGGTATCAGGACTTTTATAAAGTAGCCTGGAGGAAGAAGGATAGGTTTATTGCTCAATGCATCAAAATGAAGTCTTTTAAACGCAGCACGACGCACGCATACGAATAAACAAGGAAACGAAAAAGATATCGTTTCGTGTCCTCTTTTTCTTTTTAAAGAGATATGCCTGAAGACGGATTTTTTATCAGTAGACATAGTATGTAAAACGTCCAAACGCAAAAAAAAAAAAGAGGTCGTTTTGATTGCCGTTGTCCCCGAGGGAGCGCCTAAAAGATCCAATTTGTCCTCCCCCAAAAAAACTTTTTTCACACACTTCCGTTTCCGTCGCTGGCGGCAGCGGCGAGAAGGAACCTTTTCCGGAGTGCCAAAAAAGGACAAAGATGGCTGCGATTGAAAATCGATCGCCGAATCCAAATTTCGCGGAACAGGTCGCACCCTCCTTCTTCTTACCTCGATGCAGCAACGTCAACACTCTGCGAGATTAATTATCGACCGCTCTTTACATGCGCCCGGCAGCGCACACGAGGGTCCCAGAGGCGTTTATAACTGCGAGAGTTCGGCCATCTTTCGGAGACGCCGACAGTCTATACGGCGACCACGGCTGGGAGTCTGGCAACCGGTAAACGGTACGCTACCGCCGCCATCTTTTGTGTCGCTCACTCATAAAAGGCCGCTTGACAGAGTCACGTCACGACATATGCGACGTCAATGTCTCTGAATGCGACACCTCATCACCGTGACATCGGGTAATTGCGCACGATGTTATGATCTCCCGTGGCACTGTTTCGCATGACGCATGACGCCACGTGTCACGTGACGTCATACCCACATAACGTTAAGGCTGGTTCTCACACTTGAGACTGCTTACGACCGAGTGCCTTACAGAATCTCTCGCGATCTCCTACGATGAAAGAATACACTGGCGGCATCCATCGAATAGCACGTGGAACACTGGCGCCTCCTATATATTTCCTATTTTTATAGCGCATCATTCTTCGTTTATTGGCTTACAAAAAACGTTTTGACAATGTTACGACTATTATTTCTCAAAGCCACTGCGTACATTTGAGCTCGCAAATACCACAAAGCCTGCAAATACCGTAACTACTGGCCTATTCGCGACCCAGCGAAGGCGCGCTGGTCAGGCAAAATGGCGACGAGAGGAGTCGTTTCCGTTCAACACGGACACATTGCACTGCAGCGTAAAATCGGTGTTACAGAAAGCGATTTTTCGAAGGTAGAAACCTTTAGTCAGTGCGAGGAATGACACGGCGGCATAAAATAATTACCAACGATGTTTGTTTTATGCTCTATGAGAACCAGCGATAGCAGACGACAGAGTCGAAACGACCTCCTCTGAGCTTCGCGTCGTCGGGCGTCGATTGCTGAGTCGATAC
>JAZHYW010045485.1:0-28133 GCA_037355805.1 Ixodes ricinus
GCGGCGCCGTTGCTCTGTAAAATGTTGCGAGATGAGTGATCGCGACAGCGAGCCTTCCAGCAGCCATGTCGCCCCGAAAGATCACAAGCTGAATGCTATTTGGCTGCAGGCATTCGGGCGTTCGCGGTGCGACAAACGAGTCAAGGGATGTTATCGTCATCTCGCTCCGTAGGCCTTCGAGATTCGCACCGGGTGCACCGAACGTCCGCGACTGAGACACAGCTCTTACGTAGAAGACCTGGCACAGCCAGGTTATTACGTAACAGCTGCCCGCAGAAGCCTTCGGACGTCCGAATTTTGCTTTAAACGACAGATTTTTTTCTCGGCTTCCGACCCATTTTTTGTGAAGTTGTTTGAATTGAATGTGTACTGTTATCGTAAATCTTGGCTTGTGATTACGCTTTTGTAGATCATCTTATTCGTTTTGCTGGAGAGACGCAAACGACGGCCATAACAAAATCGTTTGCATATTCCGCATACCTCGCAAGAAGAACTTCCCTGGTCATCTTGCAAAACACGGAGTCCGCACCGCCCTGACTTCCCAGTCTTTTAACTTCTTTAGATCAGTTTGTACCTGCTAGTAGGTATGCCTGCTGAAACTGAAACTTGGGGCAGTGCCAGAGAGGAAAGAGACAAAGTTGGAAAGCTTGGCCACCCTCACTAATTTCTGAACTCTCAAGTGATTGTGCCATAATAAACGCCCCAACGCCTCTTCCCAAAATAAAGAAAAAGCACTATGTTCACTACGTAAAGAATAGTCTCAGTTCATGCATCTGTGGGCAGGTAGGAAATCCTGCCCAAATTTATTCACACCGCATTATGAGTGCTACAAACTCGCACGAGATTTACAGGAAAATATCGGTGGTGACTTAAATTTCCCTCAAATTCCGTATAACCGGTCGTTTGCAGGACCGAATCATTTCTCGAGCGGTGTGCGTCGTTGTGCAAACACGTCACTGTGCAAACGCAGACTAACAACACCAAACATAAAAACGGTAGATTTAGGACCACAATCAGGAGTTCATTGTTCAATTAAAATGACGTAATTTTGTTCAAAACGCACCGCAGCTTTTTACTCACGGTATGCGTCGGGAATCTTTCACATTTTGAAACAAAACGAAGGAAGATGGACTTTTAGAAACACTCGCTGCCACAGCTCGCTGCGTCCTATCGGACCAGCTGGACCAGATCAGCTGGCGACAACGGGACTGAACTCGTTGAACGTCAACCCCACAACAACCAATTTCGCTCTCTGTTAGTGTGGACTTCTACTTCCAAGCCCCGCACCACACACCACGAACGTTTCAGTTCTTTGTCTCATTGAGGTGTCGCACCAAACAGAACGAGACCGCCGTAGTCAACGCAGCGCTGTCGTGAACGTGGTTTGTGGTGGCGCACTCGTGGACCCTGTGACTCCTTTCGCTTTCAAAGCACACACGACGATTACGAATGATACTCTCCGTCTTCCGGGAACATCTCAGGGGCACTTCTCAGGTCACGTCTTCGCTATATGTGCTCGCAAACCGCGGAGCTTTCAAAACAATACCGGCGCCATGTTGAACGTGCGTTGTTGCCACATTTTCACCGACCAAACAAACACAACGAAAGCACACCGGCTCTAGCTTCCAGCGTTCATCGACGGCACCTTCCCCCTTCCCCCCCTATCCGCGGCCGGAAGTCAAAATGCTGCGTACTCCACAGCCAAGTCGATCCAAGAGAACCCACCAGTGAGGGGCGGGGCGTACTTCTCCTCCGCGCTGGTCGAAAGAGCGGGAGTTTCAAATGTGAAGAGGTTGTGACTCCGACTAAATTACGTCTTGTGGCGTAAATATTGCTAAAAAATTGTTTTCGCGGAAGATTTGTTTTGTGACATGCTTGTCCCAATTAGGTTGTCTTAAAAAACACTTTTTTTCTTTGCAGTTACCCTTTAAGGGCCACCAGCTTTGAAAGGAAAACAATATATCATAAAACAAAAGCAGTTTCGTATTCGGTAGTCAAAGTAACATGAAAAGTTGCTCGTTATGACTCAGGTAAAGTACCGCTTTTCTTTTCATAATGTGTACCGAGTAATGTATTTATATTATGTTTCAGTGAGTAACGAGTAACGGTATTTAATTACTTTTTCTGGGTAACTTGTACATGTCTTCATTAAACTGTCTTATGCTTAGGGAAGTGTATAAGCTGGGAATACCGGGGCAAACATAGTACTAAAATCGGGGCAAAATCAAAACAAGAAAGTCCTAGTGCCTGTGGACTTCGGGAATAACGTGCTCGCTTGTAGAGATGGTGAAATCCACTTATGGTGTTAAAAAACTTTCATCCGCTTTTCTTATTACCAAGACACATGTTATTTTCTATTGCGCTTAAAGAAAGGCCATTGGCATGTCAAGTATTTTTTGCTTAGACTGTGTTTTTTGTTAACATATTCTTTAAGCCAGACAATGATCGCTTCACTTCGGAGACGATGGGCAAAAATGTGAGTGCTCCTTTTCAATCAATATTTAGAGTCCTTCCCTAGTTAAAACGCAGTATGTGGGGCCCACCATAATCCTGAACCGTCTTGACGTACCCTTCAAAACGTTCTGAGAGGTCTGAGATTTCCGTCAAAGTTTTCTAAGGAAGCTTATGTACCTTTCAAGAATTTCTGAAACGACTAAGAAGAACGTCATATTATTAGGCAATCTTTTCCGGGAGGTCAAATGACAATTAAAATAGTTTTCACGGGCCTGTGGGAAAGGTCATGGGTTTTCTCTAGGATATATGCGTCGGGGAAGCCACTTGGTAATTTTGTATCGTGCGACCGCAACAGACGAACACTCAGTGTCTGCTTCTTGTCCCACGTGTGGGACCTATTTTCTAACGTAGCTCCGTATGCGGATAAGAGAGAAGGTCTCCCAGAGCCTCCCTCCTTGCGCTTCCTCATCCGTCCACCTTCGGAAGCTCATTCAGCGCGCGAAAAATGTACCGAAGATGCCATCAAATTGACCACCATGACCGCACTGAGAATTCTGCCAACGGCGACGGATGTTGCTTTCGCGTTCATGCTTTTCGCTAGACATGTTACTGACTGTGGGACTGGGTATGTGTGTGTGTATGCTTGTGTTGTGTACCTGCTTTGTTCTAAGAGTTCAACTACCGTACATCTCAGGAATTTACCCGTCGGCATTATGAGTACTTCGATATATATATACATATATATATATATATATATATATATATATATATATATATATAGATAAAGAACTCGGTTGTCCCTAATTGGTCGGAGTTATTCGGTACACAACCGCTTGCGCCCGGGCTTAAGTACATATTGCTTTTTTAACGTGAAACGTTATTTGGCGAGTTGCTCCGGATTTCGTGAAGCTGCATTTGGCGAAGCCGTGGCCTAGGACGTCGCATGACGACACAATGGCGTTACATGACATGACGTTACGCGACATGTACACCAATTCAATTTCCCCGATTAACTTAGCGGGAAAGTTGACTTAATGTGTCCTACATATGGATTGCGTTTCGCCCGCTAGGTTTAGCGGAGACATTGACGTCCTCCAGGAGACCTATATGCCACTCGAGTTTCTTATTTTAATTTAGAAGGAAAATTGACGTCACGTGACCTGGTCTCAAGAGAACTTTAAACAATTTCAAGTTCCCCGCTAAAACTAGCGGGAAAACTAACGTCCCGTGACCTACAAGGAAATTCAGTTTCCCCGCAAAATTTAGCGGGAAAATGGACATCACGTAACCTTATGTCATGTGACCTCTACGCCATTTGGTTTCTTTAAATTTAGCGGGGATATCTACGTCACGTGACCCACATACAAATTCACCTTTCCCGCTAATTTTAGAGTAAAAATTGACGTCATGTGATCTGATGACGCTTGACTGTACACCAATTCAGCTTCCCCGCCAAATTTAGACGAAATTTTACATTACGTACACAGATTGCATATCGGTAAAGACACCAGGTGCAGCTGCTCCCAGTAGACAAATTGGTTTTGTGTTGCATTGGGACGATGCGAGTTTTAAATAGGGGAGTAATGCCGCCTGCGTGGCCGAGTGGCAACACACCTGACTCGCACGCAGAGGCCCCAGGTTCGATTCGTGAGGGCCCGGCAACTTTTATTATTGGGCTGCAATTATAGTCTCTACATCGTCCGGGATGCATCTCGTGTAGAATGTTCGAAGGTCGAACATTCTAGTGCGAATGCACGAAAACCGTGCGTCTACAAAAGGCGCTCCGCGTGGCTCTACGAAGTCAGTTCTTCGCCAGCGATCGAACCTGCTACTATGCCGACATCGACAATCGCCTATGGCGCCTGTTATTGTCCTTATTTTGTTTCGGGCACAAGTCCACCCCATTAAACATTTAATTTAATTTGCATCTCCGTGGACTAATCAATCGTCAGTTCAAGATATAGTCTATATGTATATATATATATATATATATATATATATATATATATATATATATATATATATATATATATATATCGATCCGACTTTATTTAAGAATCGAAATGTCTTACTTCCTTCAATGAAACTCTAGAGGCCACCTGCCTTACTATGACGATGTAAGCGAGCTACTAGACGATCATTGACCAATTTAATATTACTTGCAGGAAACGCATCTAATCGAGAGCCACACTAACATATTAAAATACTTCGATGTGTTTAGCAAGGAGCGAAAACAAGCAGCTCATTCATCAGGAGGCGTTGCAATTTTTGTGAAACATTTAACTTCGCGTAGGAAAGTTACCCTACAGACTTCGCTGGAGTCAGCGGTAGCCCATATTTTGTTAGATCGTATAAATTAAGTTTGCATTTCGAATATACCCTCAGTTGTTATCTAAGTATTGAAGTACTTGAAGACCTCGTTAGTGAGATTCCTCCAACTTTTTTACCTCTAGGATATTTTAATTCTCACAATATCTTGTGGGAGAGTCGCAGACGAGATTCCAAAGGAGCTCTCGTTGAACAGTTCCTTCCTTCTCCGCTATTGTGTCTTCTTAACACAAATCAAGCTACATATTTTAGTTATACCACTCATAGGTTAACTTTTATAGGCATATCCTTTGGCCACCCATAAATTATTATCATTGCTTTCACGGAAGGTCCTTCCGAAATCCACGTGGAAGTGATCATTTTCCACTTATTTTAGAGTTCAACCATTCTCGCGTAACTCTTTCTCGTTCACCTGGGAGGAAGTTTGAAAAAGCTAATTGAGCATGCTTTAAGCAATTATCAATTTTAGCTGTTGCATCTCTACATCAACTCTCGATTGATGAAGCAACAGACCATCTCACAAGACATTTCTTGGAAGCTGCAATGATTGCCATACCGATGACGTAGTCCACCCATCTTCTTTAACCACGAAAGCCGTGGTGGAACGAAGACTGCCGAGAGGCTAAAAATTAACAAAGCAAAACGTCGCGGATTTTTAGACGATACTTTACACCACCCAATCTTATTGAATTTAAAAGAAAGAGAGCACAGGCGACCAGTTTTCGAAGGCTAGCGAAGAGAAAACGTTTTAGAGGATACGCTTCCTTGGTTAACAGCACAGTATATATGAAGGAAGTCTGGGACGGCGTGCATAAAATCAAAGGCTCCTACCGGGCATTCACTGCCCCACTCTCGAGCCGAAATAGAGTGTGTCCTGCAAGTCTTAAGGAAGAGGCCAACATCCTCGGTGAGCACTTCGAGCATGTTTCCAGTTCCCAGCATTACACGCAAACCTTTAATTTACACAAGATAGAAGCAGAAAAATAAAAGCTGCTTTCACATCAGGTGGCGTGCATTAACCCTATGATACTCCCAGGTAGCACAGAGCTCTGGGACAATTTTTTGCAAATGTCTTAGAGTTTTGGGCCTTAAAAAGCAGAAGAGGTCAAAGTAAAGCGAATTATGACCTTCTTCGGCAAGAGTTAGTGTATTTTGGCCCTAATTAAACAAAGAAATTCCAAAGCTAGGCGTCACTCCCTGGTAGTTCGGCTGTTATCTCTTTGGGCCAAAATTGCCAAACCAGCGCCAGAGTTAGGTTTACTGCCTGGAACTTCGGCTCTCTTCTGCCATTTTTGGGCCCAAGTCGCCAAACAAGTGCCAAAATTAGGCTTTGCTTCCTGATAGTTGGGCTCTCAACTTGCAGCTACGGACAATGGTCATTCAACAAGTGCCAGAACTAGGCTTACTGCGTTGCAGATCGGATGGTGAAGATTAAGCAAAAATCAATATTTATTCTGCTCGCAACTTTTGATTTATTGTGGGTGTCTCTTGACTTCTTCGAGTCCGAAGGTGGGGTGAATATTTTGCCCTGGCTCTACCACGCTTTGCAAAAGCAAATTCCGTAGGGTTGTTGTACTCGCACGTAGGTGCACACGCCTACATCGGGACGCGCCGTAAGACTGGTTCGGCATTACAGAAACTGCTGCCATCGAGCAAGCGCTGCGCGAAACTGATGTGCTGACTTATTCTCAATAGATACCATTATTAGGCGGTGCATGCAAGAGCGAGCGTAGCTCTGTGCGTGTCTTGCATTGTGATTGAGCACTACCAAATCCTAGCGATACCCAAAAGCGGAAGCGACCGTGGCTCTGTTGTATTGCGCCCGCTTCACACTCGGGGGAACAGAGATGATATCCTTGCGGGAGATGACTTGTCAAAAGTTCATTTGAAGCATTTGACAGCATCAACCCAGAGACTCCTTCCCCTCACTGTCTTTTACCCCCCCCCCCCCTTAAGCAAAGGTAACGTTCCAACCCACGGGTAGAGACATGGAATGTCTTCACCTTCCGTAAAAATACAGAAAGAGCGTAGACGCGTTGTTCATGCCCCTTCGAATTCGCCTTTTGTTACCGATCCCCACCTGCTTTTGTGTCTTGGTGTGGCTGTCAGCGAGCGCGACGGCCGCTTTGAGCAAATCAGAAGGATGGAGCGAAACGCGCGACCTCTCTCCGTAGGATGGAGAGAAGTCACACCGCTTTGACTAAAATTTGTCACATGACTCTCTTTATCGCGCTGATGGGATCTCTGGGGCTGTTGTTTTTGCCGCTTGCGAAGTTATAGAAATAGGCGGACCACGTAGGTCCGGTTTCTGAAATGCGCTCTTTAGTGTTCTGTTGCTTTCGTGCGTTGCAGACGCGGCCGTGGTTTTTCATCGTAAACGGCCGGTATACATCCATGACAATTTTTTGATAATAGTAATTTTTTTCACCGTAGTCCGTGGAATTTATTGTGCTGTGTTTGTTGGACGCGCTTCGAAAAAACGGCTCTTCCCAGACAAAGACACGTCAGTTTATGTAAACAATGAAGTTCTTTGGCCTTGTGTTTTATTGCAAGTTGACTTTCATTCCACAGATTAAGAGCTTTAAAATTAAGTTTCTTAAATCTGTGAACATCCTTAAGGTACTGTCACATGTATAATGGGGTTATCACTCACTGTGCCTCATGCGTAACTATTGCTCAGTCATTTGTTCTAGGCTTGAATATGGTAGTATTGTTTATAACTCCTCCCGGGCATGAGTGCTGAAGATGCTAGATCCTCTTTATCAACACACACTACGATTACCTACTCGTGCGTCTCGCTCCTTCCCGGTGCTTAACCTTTATGCAGACGCAAATGAGTCGTTTCTGGACGATAGGAAACTTTCTCTGTGATTTATGTACTCTGTCAGGATGCTCTCTGTCGCCGAGCACCCCGTTCGATTAAGTATCGACAATATGACGTTCAAGCGCGCTTTTGAAGAAAAAAACCTTTCCAGAGTCAACCGTTTTTTTTATAAGGAATGGTACTGCAAGACAATCTGTTTAAATGGATGCAGAGCCACTACAAGTACATCAGCCACTACATATAGCCCCATAAAACCACTGCCACATACCTTGCGACTTTACACTCACCAAGTACAATGAAAAGGATTTTCCACGCGAAGTCATAAAGCAGGAATTGTTTCAGCTTCAAACCCGTTATCAGGAGTATGCTTTTTTTATAGCGGCGAGAAAGAAATGACTCTGTAGTGGGCTGTGCTATGGCTATCACTATCACCGCGAGAAGTGCCCTTCAGTAAACAACACAGACGAACTCTAGATCCATTATCAGAACCAGAAACTTAAACACTTAACAAAATCGAGGACCTTCTTGAAGCCCGAAGGAATGAAGGCCTTGAAATTACTCAGTTCAGCGGTTTTCTGTCTGCTTTCTATTCTTTTTTTAGGCTTTTCGGAGGGAACGGGTTTACGTTTCAGCGTCCTTTTCCGCCCTCGCTGCCATTCACATACCTTTACCAAACGCTCCCCAATTCCCGCTGCTCCGCTACAACCTGAACCGCAAGGAAAGTTCCGTGTGACCGAAGCAAATGAAGCTCCGAGAATCATTCACGTGGATTTGCTATCGGGCATCACTAGCCTCGGGGAATACAGACCACGTGATACGGTTTCGCCTCGTGATTCGCTTGTATAGACCCAACGGTGTTATCCGGAGTCCGGTAGCGCGTTTCGTTCCTGGACTCTTAGTACAAAAAAAAAAGAAAAAATCGATGTCGGGTAGCGGTAAAACTAGAACACCGGTCAACGTTTGCGATACTTGACATCGCAGCTAGTCATTTATTTCTACTTCTTTTTGCAAATTTGTTTGATTTATATTTGTTTTTTTATATCCTGGTATTCTCTATTACTGCGCACTTTTCCTCATCGCGAGGGGTTGCCTGCTTGCGCCTCTCTACCAAAATAAAAATAAAAACAAATAAAGATGATACGTTTTGCTTTTGAGTAGCGACGTAGGACGTCGGGCAGCGATGACAAAGGAGCGGGAATGGAGACATTTTGGCTTACACAGACGCAGCAGGGCCGTGCCCCAGCGCTCCCGGCTCCGCTACGACCCGATAACAAGTTGCCATGTCCGTAGATGTAAGTGGCGAGGATATGGAGAAAACAAAAAACAGAAAAACGGAACACGGCGGTCGAAGAGGTCGCTTGGGTCTTCTCTTTCGCAGTGTAGTTGCTGCTTCTTTCGCTATTCGCTCCAGCTACGTCACCTCTATCTCGCCACGAGGAAACAAAAGCCGCGAAAGATGTAGAGAACAAAAAACTACTGAGAAACTGAAGGGTACGAAAGGCGAAAGGAGAAAGTGCTGGCCGGAGGGGCAAACAGCGGCGGCCTAGACACACAAAAACATCTGGAAGACGGCGCGCGGAAAAAATGAGAGGGGGTACTTTTCCGCGCCTCGTGCGTTCATTTTCATTCTTGGTCCTCTGCCGACGACAGGTTTTTCCCAGAGGCGTTGCTACGCGGTACAAACCCGTGTTTGCCTTCCATCTCGGCCGTCCGTAACCTCGTGCGAAGTTGGGGCACACGGAGCCGCGTGTATCCCTCGTAGGGGAAAAAAGGAGAAACAAAACTTGAGACTGAGAGTACCCAAGCATTTGGATGTAGTTACCTTATGTACTTTGTTTACCCCTAAGCTGAAAGTGGTTGGATCTACGTGCCCGCCGGAGAAATCAGCCGCCTCCGTTTCATCACCTGACCCGGCCTTCTGCGCGTGGGTATGGCCGAGAACGCTACCACGTGGTGAAAAAAAGGAGAACGACTGGTCCAACGAGGACGTAGCTTCCACCGCAACCTTAGTTTGAGCGTGAATGGAGTATAGTAGTCGTTCGGGGGACGCCTGCTTTTGCTCGTTCAGAAAAAAATATTTAGCTGAATGCGGCGCAGGTTGAGGTGTTCCACTGTTCGTGCAGGTGTACACTCTGAACAGTTTTATTCCTGCCTAACCCTACGTTTTTTGGTTCCTGTGTATGTGTTTCTTTGGTACCTGTGTATGTGTTTCAAAGTTCCGTCAGGAGAATGGAGTTATTGAACACGCAGCTTCTAAACACAGTCTGTGATCATTCAGGTAGTTTTACAAGTGTCAGAAATTATTTACTGTAACTGTTTTGTTTGCGAACAGCGATTGGGGGTAAAAAATGCAGAAGTTCCGAAAAGAACGTTGGGGCGGGGGGAGGGGGGGGGCAGGAGAGAAAGGGACACTTTGTATAATTTATTGAAGTTGAAAATGTGAGAGATTCTTCTCACGGGATAAAAAGTTTAAGTATAACAACACGGATGTAATTCTTCTTTCTGTAATTATTCTTTCCATCATCTCCGCCGAGGGATGAGAGTGAGATACATAAAATCCTCCAAGTGTTCTTAAAAGGCTTATACAAAGGCAAATGCAGGATTGTTTAGGAAAAATGAATATTTATATTGTACCTGAGCAACACTTAGGTCATCATATGTTGCATAGTTCGAGTCGCCTGCGTTCAGCTGATCGCGTTCCTTAAGCTCGACGTATAAAAAACCAACAATGAGGCAGTGACTTGACGTAGGCGTGTGCAGAGGATTGTGAAATAATATCAGACACAGTGGTGGTAGGTGACAAAAATAAAATATGTCTCCTAGTATCGCTGCCTCCTGTGTAGCTTAGTCAGCATTGTACGTGGCAGTCGCACGGAGACACAGGGTTGGAAGCGCTACATCCTAGCGTTTCATTTCACCTTCTCTGCTTTTATGATCTATTCTAAGAAAAGTTTCGAAATTCTTGAGGGCTCATGTAGAGGATGTTCTCGACAACATCTGCGGTGCAAAAGGAGTCATGCCTGACAGTCTCTATCAATCACCCCTCCGCCGCCGCCGGCGCAGTAGGTGCGGAACCTTTGTGGTTTCAGTTTCGGGAATAAGCTTGCCTCATTAAATGTTCCCCTTTAGCACTCCACACGTGCCCTTTTTCGTTTATGACATTCTTCGAAATACGCTGAGTATAGTTCTCTTATGTTCGACACCCCTCAAAATTCAACACACCTTGCAGCCAACAGCGCCGACTACGAACGAAAATTTACCGAGGTGACGAATTAAAATGATAAATCGAACGACGTATCACGACGACAAAACATAATGACAAACCTCCAAAAATAATTCAGCCACTTCGACAAAACAAGACTACATAAGACAAAGATAATCCACGACAAAAAACCAGAACAACGACGCACGACGATGACGAAACAAACGCGCCTACTATCACGAGAAAACACGGCGGTGATCCACACCGACGAATTACTACAAACCCCGATGACGAACCACGCCGACGAACCACGACAGTCAACCGTCAAATAAACAAAAACAACATACCTACTACAACTGACGGACGACGCTAAAAGACAGACGATGACAATCCTCCATGACGAAAAACAAGGACGACTGCAGACGACAGGGACGATAAACGACGACGACAACAAGCAACGATCATAAACCGTTAGTGATTATTGCGAGCACCACAAATTGCCTTTAGCGGAACTATAGATGTGCAAAAATGCAATAAAGTATTTTCTTCTTTTTGGGGGGACGGGCACTTTTTAGGCTTGTTGGTGTACTTTTAAGTTGCCGGTTTTTCGGTAAGGAATGAGTCCCTGCTTCTTAAAAGGTGTATTGACGCGTGCATGACTAAGTTTGTAGCGTACGCGGACTGCACTCTGGGGCATGGGACTGAGTTCGGCAGCGGTGAACGCCAACCACGTATCTAATCGTTACTGCCTCTGTTTGTGTCGCTGTAGAAAAATTGACTCATCATGTGGCTCTGTGCTACAACTCTGTCAGCCAGCTGAGTGAACTACGATAAAGAGGAACTTGCTCGCACCATGAAGTTGGAGGTGTGTTAGGCCTTCCTTGCCCACGAGGGAATCCCAGGAGTTGATGATGAGGTCGACTAGACCTTTGGCTGACGCCGAAAGCGAGAAGAACTGTGCCTTCGACTGTTGTACGTGCTGTGGTGGAATCCTGCTCGGCGGCAGGGGCAGGGACCACGTTGACACGCGCGTAGGCGGAACGCGAGCCACAGAGAGCGGGTTCCCTGGATCACACTGTACTAGCAGAAGGCGGTCGGAAGGCAGTCGCTGCCGTCACCACAAAGGAGTGTACGGTAAAAACTGCGAATTCGGCACCTTCGGAGCATTGGCCCAAACCCTCAAGGCACACCTTACATTCACTGTTTCGCCTCATGTTTTGAAAACATTTATTTTCTCGTCAGTTTCAACGTTCCTGGCTCAGAAAAAAGCCGTTTACAACTCCCTATAACGCCGAACTAGAGCAGTCTTGAGCAGGAGGGGGAAGGGTACTGGAGGGAGGTAAACTCCCCTCCTCCCTCCTCCCATCCTACTCCTACCTCCTCCCCTTCCTCCTCCTCCTCCCCCCTCCTCTTTATCCTCCCCTCCTCCTCCTCCCTCCCCCTCTTCCTCCTCCACCTCCTCCCCTCCTCCATCCTCCTCCCCTTTCTCCTCCCTCCTTCCTTCCTCCCTCCTTCCTTCTTTCTCCTCTCCTTCCTCCTCCCCTTCCCCTCCTCCCTCCTCCCCTACTCCTCCCCTCCCTCCTCCCGTCATCCTCCTCCTCCTCCTCCTTCCTCCTCCATCCTCCTTCCTCCTCGCCTTCCTCCTCCTCCCTCCCCGCCTCCTTGCTCCTCCCCTTCCTCCTCCTCCTCCTCCCTGCCCCTTCCTCATCCTCCTTCTCTGTGCGGTGCATTATGGGACATTTCCCATAATGCACCGCGCGGTTACCCCGCCGACGGCGACGCCGCTCAAGTTGGAAACCGGCGCCTAAGAGCTGCGCTCTAAAAGCAGACAGCAGTTTCAAACTTCCTTTTCCACCAATCTCTTTTCAATTATACATTCATGTACACTCGGCATCAAACCTGTCTAAAGCGCGGGAGCGGTGAGCTCCGCACTGCACGTGCGACATCTTCCGGCGGACGCTGAACCAGAGATGGCGAGCCTTTGAGCATGCGCCGCCATTGTGCCGAGCTGGGCAGGTGATAGCGTTTTTGCTGACCGTTTTCTAGAGTCCCTTGGCCGCTGGAGGAGCGCTCGGCGCCGCCAGGCCGCGAAATCAAGGCGCTCGGTGTGGCCGCCCACGTGCCGCTGGCTCCGCGTTATCGCTCGGATCTTCTGGTAGAAATTTAGCCACTGAACGTGCACGCTTGCTTCCGCCGAGGATCGCAAGCCGTAAAGCGACTCAAGGCGGTGCTGTCCGCTGCAACGTTTACGTGCGACATCACGCTTCAACTCATTTAGCTTTAAAAAATATATCTCGAAATTGGTTTGATTTCTATTCGTTCTTTATGATATTTGCATTTCAAATTTTGGATCTAACTCGAAGTTAACCGAATAAACATATCTGCATGATAATACAAGTGTCTTAATTGTGACATGCTATATATTGGAAGATCCATTCAGACTTCAAATATTTCAATTGGTTGCGTCATTACGAGCTTGATGCTTAGGTACCAGCAGCAGGAAGCTCTAAGGGTTGGTATATTTTTTGTCCGACCCACGTTCATTATTGCGGGATCACAAGCCGCGGCTGTGCTCTCATTGTGAATGCCATCTATTGGAAGTGCAGAGATAACAAGCACTTGAATTTGTAGGGGTGGGGAAGCAAACCTGCGCCGCGCTACAGAAATTCTTCAAGGTCATCCCATCTCATACGTACTTAGCAAAACCATCACAGGGGAATATGCGGCACTGTCGGCGGCACCGATTTTGGCGCTCCACCCCGGCTCCCACCGGCTACTGCCATTAACCGGACCCTCTCTATTTACGGCTCTGGTCAGCCCCGTTCCTCACATTTCTGAACCCTTACAATTCACTCGATTCGGCCCTCGCAGAATTTCACGAGCTTGACTACATGGTACAGTCCTGCCGGTCTTCCAAGGTTACGGTCCTTCAGTTGTTAATCTTTCGCGCTAACCTACCTTATTACCACAAACGGCCCAGATCGTCCGGGTGCCTGTTTTGCTGTAACACCTTTGTTTGCATCGCTGAAGGTGTGCAGGTCACGGAGCACCACATTACCCATCTGTAAACCAGCCTGCTGCCGGGTCTTGTTGTAGTGGTGGCTCTGCTGTTCCTGAGTTCTTCGTAGATGTTTTATAACAAAAATTCACGGCCGTCTTGTAGTCTGGGAGTCATCTCCGCCACAAAGCCTGGCGAACCATTGCCCGGCATAGAGAGTTAGTGTTGGTCCCAATGACTGCGGAGACGACGCCCATAGCACAAGAGGGCTGACGTGCACCCCTGACAACACTCTCGAATGTTCGCATTGAAAAAGCGACTTCCAAGATCAGTTGGTCTCAGTCACAATGGGTAGTACAGAAGGTAGAATGCTTGAACATCTCGTAGTGTCTCTACATCATCTGCCCTGCTGAACGGAACGATACCGTATAGCGGTCTCTGATGCTTTCGCTTTAAACATGGGTGTATTTGTGACCACTCATGCCATTCAGCATGAAAAAGTTATAGTTACCACCGCTGGTATGGACACATTTTCAATGGTATCGAAGCGCACACATGCAGCAGAGAAGGTACTGCTAATTCCAATAAAATGAGAGCGTAGCAGTCGGTACACGCGTCTTTGCTTGTCATGCGTGCGAAGCCGAATCGTGCGGCAACTCGAGCACCATCTGCTATAGCTGTTTCGTAATCCAGAGGAGTTTCCTTACTCCCGCAATCTTCAGTAGCAGATCATACTAGTCGATTTTGCTGTTTTCCGCAACAACTTGTATTCTGCGTGCCTTACCCACGTTATCGGGAGGGTCATGTACTAAAGGTAGACAATTAGCTAGGAGGTGGCATGGTCTTTATGTTATTTCCTCGCCAGCTTCAATGCACCGAGGAGGGGAGAGACGTCAGTGCACTGAACCATAGTAATCTCCTAAAACCGGACGTTGTACTCTCGCTTTACTGTGTCGATGGGAAACCGTTCCTTGTGTTTTGTGTCCAGTGCTTCGGGTGCAATTTATTTAGTGCGGGGAACTGGCTGAAGGCATTTTTCGGGATGTGGGCCCTTCCTGGGCGGTGTTTAACAAGTCAGTCAAAGCACTGCATGAGCAGACTCCATCGACGCACTCTAGCTTAAAACCTGCTCTGTTGTGAACATCCCCTTGAGAAATGCGTGGTCCATGCGCACCTCAAGCTTAGTGTGCTACAAATAAGGCTAGAATTTGACAATCGCCTACATCGATGGCTAAACATTCCCATTCTTGAGCCGTGCAGCGTTTCTCCGCTTCGCTAAGTGGTCTGCTAATAAATGAAACTAGTTTTAGTCGGTCGTCGGTGTTCTGTAGAAGGACTGATGCCATACCCTTCCATTCAGAGCAGACCATTCATCTCGAATGGTCTGTTCAGGTCTTGAAGCGCCACCACCACTTCGCCAGCCAGCAATGTTTTGATCTGTTGAAAAAATATCTCGGGGGCGTTCCTCCAACAAAAGGAGACATTTATCTGCAGGACGAAAGTCAACGAAGTAGGGTCAGCTCCGGAAATTTTGGCAGTAAGGCAAGTTAGTACCTTGCCAGCCCCAAGAATTCTTGAAAGTCATTTACTCTTCGTGGGGTTGGGAAGGCTCTGACAGCAGCATCCCTATGTAGATCTGGCCGGCCCTCTCCCGGCTAAATTATGTGTCCAGGAACTTTAATGTTTGCTTGCAGGTTTTGGGATTTGCCGGGTTGATGGTCAATTTAGCCTGAGCGATTTGTTTCAAAACCTCCTCTATATGCTGGAGATGTTCTTGTAACACACGACCCCTCGTTCAAAAGTGCCCTGACCATAAAATACCCCAAGCGGATGTCTATGCTCCTTGCCACCGAATGTTGCAGCTACCTGCGCGGTTGGGTCGTGAAAGCTCGCCCCGGTGGCCTCAACTGCCTCCAGTGTTTCTAACACATTCCCTGTATATGACCCAGATGGCCACAATTGAAGCACCGAGGAGGGCCATGGCTTCTGTTCGTAGAGCACTGGCGTTGCACGTGTCCGATGCCACCTCAGCACAGACACTATGCCTGCAGGGGCTGACTGGTTGCGGGTGCTGGATGAAACTGCCACGTCGGTCACACTGGAGGGGTGTTCCCGTAGCTCCAGCTGCACCCAAATAGTCTCGGAAGTGTGACGGTTTGAGCGACGAGGGGTGCGGAGGTCATAGCTGTGTGGCCACTGGTGAAAAAATGTGTGGACAGTGCTGCAACGATTTGGGCAGTTGAAAGAGTTTTTGCTGCTTTCCTACTGTAGAAGACCTGGTCCCGAGCAACTTGGTTGCTTGGTTGCCGTGAAGGCATATATAGCATCCGGCGCCACACTCATTCCCTAGCCCATTCGCGCTGTCAGCAAGTTCCCTGAGCTCGCAAAGGTCTTGCCATCGCAGAGGTCTTAACACTTCAGGTGCATCTGTTGAAGTAACCGTTCCACTTTTCGTTCCTCAGCCATCCTCGCCGATTCTCTCATGATCCGTGGAAGTGATATAAATAAATAGTTTCAGATTCTCCTCCTGAAGCTGTGTTCACGGCATTCATGATTCTTTGAGCCAGTTCTTCTTGTCCACTTGAACGTACTTCCTTCGAAAGACTACTGCAAATGCTGACTAGTCCCCAGTCGGCACGGCTGAACTGGTCTTCGGGATTCACACCATAAACGAGGCAGAAGCCCTTCAGGGGATTGAAAAACTCCTCCGGCGAATGCAAGTCGCCGATGTCAGCGAACTTTGGAGGCTAAATGAGGATCAGACGTGACAGCGTAGGGTCTTGATTATCGTGTGCCTTGGCTTTCGTGACAGCGATCATGACAGCCGCCGTGAAGCAGGGTGCCGATTCAGTTTCTCATGATGGGATAGGTGTCGCGAGCAGCAACTCACTAACGTATGTCTCCATCCAATGCAGTATCAAGGCTGTTCCCTCATATGCAGGATTAGCGTCCGTAGGGATTCTTGCGGAACGAACACCGATGGTTGAACCATTTCTGTTTCACGAGTCCCCCTTTTTAGACACTCAGTTTTCTTTTTCAATACCCCACCATAGACTCTATATACACAAACATCTCTAACTAAGCATGAACCCGGCACAACCACTCTCGCAACGCTCGCAACAACCCGACGCTCTCCCACTCCCTATGACACCGGGAGAGTTCCCTCGCCCTCCGCCGCCGGATTAAACCGCCACGATGAACGCCGTCGTCTGGACATCCCCGTCCCTCACAGCATAATGCAAGCGTTGAAGCCAAATAATTCTTTCTAAATGTAAATTTTATTCCGCCTCGGAGAAATACCGTGGTCATTTGTTTGTTTTATTCTTCTTTTTCTCTGTGTCTTCGTCGGGTACGGGCGCAGGATCTGGTCAAAGTGAAAAGAATCGGAAACGTAAAACAAATGCTGAAAGAAGTACGTCTTGATCACAGTCTGACCTTAGAAAGTAAGTATGAAGATATAAAATTGTATTTCTTGCATGCCATTAAAAAAATTTCAACATTAAAAAATCGCCCTCCCAAACGACAATCGGTATTATTCACGGACGATGGCAAACAATTTAGACACATTGAGAACACCTTAATTGTCTCAAATACTCAAAATAATATTGTGGTGTGGGACCATTTATAATCTCCGGGCGTTGCCGAACCTCACTCGACTCTCCACCTCAAACATTGCCGGCAACGGCAAATGTTTCGTGTCACGTGGAGGCCTGAGAGGCACTGTCAGCACAAACTTTTTCCACGCGACTGGATAGGATCCTTAGACATAGCCTTCAAACATCAATAATTCAAAATTGTGCAGGTACGAAGCAACAACACACTACAGTTAAAGTTACCGCTCTAGTCCAAGGCGTATGGCAAACCGGTGTCTCCTTTTTGGTTTCATGACGGCCCAAAACGGACATTTCGTGAGAAACCTACATAAGCGCCTTTTCTTCTTGTCGCTTCGTCTGGTCTCCATCACCGTCCAGGAGAAAACATATGGTATTATTCAAGCTTGATTTTATGGCACCAAACCCGACATGGCCAGTAACTCATTTAATCATCATTCAAGTGCGTCGGCCACCTGATACGAAAAATGTGCAACTAATAAAACTACCGCTCACTTCCTCATTATTTACAGTATCGCTGAGTCAGCCACTCAAAATCTCACACATTGACGTGAGGCAGTAGGCAATATCAATCAAAAGGCTGGCTCAAAAACTTTCAGGTTTTGTTTCTTATAGTTTTAAAGAAGCGCACTAGCTCATTTTCACGAAGTGCAAAAAATACGCTGCACGAAAAGTCCTAAAACATGTAAAAAGTTTAACCTGCAAATGTTACATTTTCTTTTGTCATATACGTCATCTCGAATCAAGGTGGAGGGAAGAGCCTGGAAAATGGGCATTTTAAAATGTGCGTTATGGGCAATCCACTATTTCCTGCGCCATCTAATATTGTTATTTTTTGTGTGACATCGAAGTGCAGAGTTTAATACAACAACGAAACAATAATTTGTGTTTACTAGTGGCCCTTTGAGCTGAGTCCCATCGACACCAAATAAACTGTTTTACCTTCTTCGACGTAACTTATGCAGCTCTTGAATTCGTCACTCAGCTAGCAACAGTGCCTGTCGGCCGGCACTGGGCCTACTTAGGTAAGTAGGAAGAAATGTACGGCTGAGCCCGGCCAATGATGTCAGTGGGCAACAAGCCCTGGCCAGCGCCGGGGTTTCATTGTTTGGACTGGCAAGCCCCGCCATGCAAGCTCTAGAGACTGGCCCGGATTGTTTTCTTGCTGTGTTTAGCGAGCAGTTCATCTATTAATGTTGAAAAGCTGACCGACATCATTCTTTAATTGTTGCCCCCGATGAAGGTAGCAACAAGAGATATAGAAAATAGCCATTATTTTTGACGTTCTTCGGAACTGTTTTAAAACATAATTACAGTTTGCTATTTATTTAGCTTATTAAAGCTATGCAATTCTTAGACTCTCTTTCAACAAATTACTACGGCTGCTCTAAGACAAAAGGGGATGGGGTCGAATGTCTTATCACCGACCAGGAGTGAACAGTCAGTGCCTACCTAAACAGCTAGAATTGTTTGCAGATTTTTAAACAATGCGACCTACTTGAGTTTTTGTTTCCTATATGGCGGTTTAACAAAACGCCTTTTCAGGTCCGGTAGTCGCATTCCGCCATGTTGATGAGCAGCGTCCGGCAGTTTCACTTTCCACGCAGCCGACTGCTCACTGGCGTCGTTTTCGGTGTTTTTGAAACGCACAAGCATGGTATGTGCCTCCGTCGACTATAGAGTTCGATAATCAACGCTGGAAACGTAATGGACCACACCGAACTACGCCTCAAGTTACGCACCCTTTTTTTCTTTTCCGATTACCTTTGGCAGCATTTACCTTGACATTTCGGCCGCCTATAGACCTTTGCTAAAATCGCCTTCTGCCAGCTGCCATCTTTGCCTGCTGGGCTGTGGAACTCACCTCTGAACATGCGCTGTTGTTCTACTTATATGAGGACGCTGTGCATGCGTCTACAGCTCAGTGACTCAGCATTTTTCTCCCGGATGATAAGGATGGAAAGGTTTATAGGTCGACATCTGAATAGCAGGCTCGAACAACAAAAATGCATGTAAAAAATTCGCGTTCGGCACGATGCTTTTTTATTATTCCCATCTACTCTTGCTGCTGCAACAAATCACAAAAAAACAACTCGCAGCAATTTGTTGAACACGGTCTCTTCCCACAGGTCGACGTTGAACGAAAGCTTATTAACTTGGCGGACGGAAAAATTTACAGCCGGAAGTAGATAACCTGAAACCACCCTGTTATTTTACGAATGCTAATTAGTACTGTTTAAGTCCATGGACACACCTGGAATGTCAAATGCTTTCATTCAGTGTATAAAAACGAGCTCTGATTTAAATTTGTAAGTTACCTTTTGAATATTACTGCCTTCGTGCTTAATGTCTTGGTTGAAAGTGCGGGCGCTCCTTCTACGCCCCAATGATCCACTTCATACCCCTCAGGGAGCAAATTATCACGGTCAAATTAGAGTGTCTGGAGGTCACTAGGTGCAATTGCATGAGTACGATGGGGAACACACTTGCATATTTTAGGCAGGAATGCTACACGTGGCATAGCAGTTTGAAACAGTAAAATAGTATAAGAAATAAAGTTTTATCCACGCAGAATCAAACCGGGAAACCGCGTTAGCAGGTGAGCTCACGAGCCAAGCGCGATAACATCTGCGCCGCAACTCCAGCGACACGAAAATGTTGTGTTTATTAACCTTCTTTCTGAGCAGCCATGTACGCGTAGTTCAGAAATCGAATGATTTCCGGAGGGAGACTTTTATTATTTTTTTAATATGCAGAGTTTGTTTATATAGTTCATTATTTAATTACTCTGTACCATAAAAAATTTGTGCGATGCGGCTGTACATTTCTCTGTTTTAAGAGTTTTAAGGACAAGCCTCATATATTCGAAGATTAGACAACGATAATTTCTAAACAAATAAAAACAATCGATTTCAACGTTCGTGACTTTACAGCGTAAGGCCGATCGGCCTTCGATGCACGGAGACAATGGTTTATGCTGTTGATGATAAATTTAACCAGTGCAGTACAATGGGCAGATTCGTGTTTTTCAGTTGCGTCAGAAATGGCAAAATTACTTTCAAAACGCAATAAAATTTCATTCAGAATTAGCGCAGAAAAAAATTAATTACATTAACCATAATTACTGTTGAAAAGTAATTAGGAAATCTCGCGTTATTTTTTCAATTATTTCACTAAAGCATACGAGGGGAATGTTGATGATTAAGAGCTGTGTCTTTAACAGCGACTAAAGAAGTCGACTCGCCGGTTCCATAATTCACTCAACGGTACAGGTTGTTAGTTAAAGGCTGTTGTTATTCCGTCTTTGTCATTTTAAACAAGTCGTAGTCCGTGTCCGTAACTTAAGTAGGGCCATGGCAGGCAGCTTTCACAAGAATTCGCACGTGAAAAGTTTATTTTCTGTTTTAGTATCATCTGGTGGGCTAGTTAGTTAAACATTATTATTAAAGTTAGCGCGAAAGACGAAGGAAGACAGCAGGACAGGAAAGCGCTCTTTCCTGTCCTGCTGTCTTCCTTCCTAGTCTTTGCGCTAATTTTAATAATAATGTTTATTTTCTGACTCGGCCGAAGTCTAATCCTTTCCTCCCAAATGAGCCAGTCGACGAATTTGTATAATTTTTTGGAAGAGAATTCCTGAGATAACACCAGAAGAGCTGAAGTTATCACGCAATGCAACAAAAAGGGGTATGATCGTTTCTACATAAAAACAGCGCGAGGGAGCAAACAGTAGCTACGTTCGGTTTCCCGACACCTCCTTCACCCATGCAGAAAAGTGTAGGACATTGTACTTCCGGTATGTGTATCGAGATACGACCGGAAGTACGCCGCCCTACCAGGCTAACGCAGCTAGCGGCGTTCAAGGAAAGCTTGGTAGAGGGCGCCAAGAGTCATGGCGACGTCACGATGACGTCAAATATGTTGATCACCCTCTCCGGCAACTAGGACGGGTACAGCCGTTAACATCCATGTTCCCTGGGGGCGCTCTTTCTGCGCTCAAGCATAGGGTTCTTGTTTCCACCGCCTCAAAATATGGCGTTACGATCGACGTGGCCGCCGTGGCAACGGCGCAACCGGTGCAACGGTCGCCGACATCCGATGAGCGTGGTCGTCTGCTCCGAGTGTTCTCCGGAAAACGTGGTGTTCGCTCGGTCCGCGCTAATTTGACTTCGAAAGTTCTGGTGCTCTCGGAAGAGGATACCTTGGCTCTACTACGCTGCGAAATGGTGCGGGAACTCCAGCAAGTCGAAAGTCTTGTCGTTCTTTCTATTCCCAAAGGAGTTCCGAAGCGAGAGGTAAAGTTTCGTTTTTCGTCGCTTTCGTTTCAAGCCCATTTCATGTTCTGCGATCCTGGTTGCGATTTTCAGTCTCGTGCGGCAAAAACCCCGTGAACACAGCACTGAACACACGTTTGTTTTCGTTTTTTTCTTACGTATCAGTGACGTTGCACCTGTAATTCGCAGGCTGATCCAAACCGTACCACGTGCTAAGCGCTGGGACGACACTGGCATTTTTGGTGCTCTCTTTTGCCCACAGACCCTTGTCTTATTTTTGCGGGCAAGCTTGAGTGCTTTCTGGCGTGCATTTTCAACCTGGTATACAAGGATGATGTGATGAAGAATCTTAGTGCTGTCATGACGGAACAGTCGGAGACCTTCTCTGTCCAGCAATCGGCTAGAAGTTCGTCGAGATGTTCTGCTATAAACTCTGGTGAATTTACGCCTTGCAAATAAGAGTTCTGCAAAAGCCTCATTTGAAAAGGTCTGCAGCTGATAGGAAAGCACAGAAACCGTAAAACAAGTCACCTATTAGCTGGGTAACAAAAAAAATAATTTTTGTCTACAAAACATTGAAGTTTCTGCATGATCAAAACTGTGGTGGTGCGATATCTTTTTTAAATGTATATTTCTTTCCTTGTGCTCTTACGTAGCTTCTCGTTCCATCTGTTCTATTGTTCCGTAAATTTTATTATCTGTTTATATCATTCCATTGTATGTGTGAGATCTGTGTATATAATAAAGAATTTGTATGAAAAGTAGGGGTGTGCGAATATTGAAATTTTCGAATACGAATCGAATACGAATAAGACAAAAAACGGGCTTCGAATATCGAATCGAATATCGAATATGTGTCTAGTAATAAAATATTGCGAAACAAGATAGAGCAGCAGGTTTTATCACCTTTCTAAAATAAATCAATGGAACTGCATTTTACTGGGCTGCAGCAGGCGAAAGATACATCTAGTAATGCGCTCATTACAAATTATCGTGTAGGAAAATTAACCGCTCAACGTGTTCAAAGTATTAGCGCTCCCTACGCGCCGTGACAACATTTCCGCCAGTAGAAAGACCCTTTCACTCGGGAAACCTGCGCAATTTCACTAAAGTTCGAAGAAGTTCGACTTATGGACAGTGTTGCCCGGCCGCTACACGAATATTTCGAATTTCGGGAAACAAATAATTTAGAAAGTAGTTTATTATATAGTTTACCAATGTTTACACTATACAAAAGCGGGAATTTGCGCTTTTAACGCTTTCATCAGTTATTAATGGGAACCAGTGATGCCAATGAACCCAACAAATATTGCACTTTTCCTTTGCCAAGTGGAATCGACCAGTTTTTTTTTTTTTTGCGCATGCACACAAAAGCTGAACTTCAGTCGAACCTTTGTCGAACATCAAGTTGAAAGTTAAAGGAGCTGTGCAACAATTTCAGTGCTTTGCTTAAATATGTGTCAAATGTAGAAGATGCTAATGTCAAAAGTAGAAGATGCCAATTCTTTCAACGTTAAAATCGTCGCACAGCTGCTTTAAAAAAGTCGAACTTGGTCGAACTCGAACCTGGGCAGGTTCGCGACATCACTAGTTTTGACTAGGGGTGTCGCGAACTTTTGTCGAACCGGATTTTTAGGTCGAACTTTCGGGGTTCGACTGGGTCGAACCGGTTCGACGAACCTTCGAACTTTTCACCAGATTCGACCGGTTCGACTTTGTGGACAGTGTGGCCAGACCTTGATACAAGCATGACTAGGTTTGGATGATTTTTTTATATAAGGGGTTATTTTATTTTATGAACATTTGCAATTAAAAGAAACCAATTCTAATTACTGAAGAAGTTAAGAACTCAATTTTTTTAGTACTGTATTAACTGAAATAACCAATCAGCGGTGCCCTTAATTCATACCTTAGCCCTTTTCACGACGCTACGTACACAAATGCGTACATGCAAACACTGTTGTCGTTTTTCGGGAGTCTCCTTAGAATATGGAGTCGTTTGATCGATTCGAGCGGAACTTTTATACTCTCTTACGTCTCTCTACCAGAGTTTGTGAAGCAAAATCTTAGTGCAAATTTTATTCACAAATCAAGTTTGGCGGAGAAAATGTTTCCCACGACAAATGGCGGTGACGGCGCATAGAAAAGGGTTAGCCACCACCATCCAATCCGAAGCCAACTGGCCAGCCTGTCGAGCATGAGCACGATGCCACGTCGATGATGGAACACTCACGCATCTTTCTGCTACAGATCCTGCTTTTGACCACCGCCGGCGACTTCGACGACTACGTGCTCGAACCACTGGAACGTGTCCGAGACGCTACTGGGCCTGCTTTCCATGAGTCAGCGCGGGGAAATCAACAGTTCCAGCAACCGATCTTGGTGGATTTACAGTTCGAGCGCTGGCAACACTGGTCTGCGCCAACGATAACAAGTCCGCTACAAAAGCCCGCCTACCACGCCGGTCACTTGGGGCACGATGCCACGTCGATGATGGAACACTCACGCATCTTTCTGCTACAGGTTAGTTATTTAGAAACCTCGAAATCAACGAATTCTTTCGTGTTAGTGGTATCGTGCCCCAACGATTGGTTGTGTCGTCTTCGTGCTGTGTGCTTTTGGTGTCAGGCGGCCCTGTCCGCAGCTTTGAGAAATGCTCTGTTAACAATGTCGGGCGATGTCGAATCAAATCCCGGGCCTTTCGATGAAGTTCAATTAGCAAACATGGACGTCGTCCTCGCAAACGTACTCGCTACCGTTCAAAGAATAGAGGAAGGGCAGAGCGCCGTGCTTTCCGAGATAAAGGAACTCCGGGAAAAACAGAAAGCGACAGAGAATGATGTACGGCTGTTATACACGAGGGTTACTGCCATTGAAACTGAAACGTCTAAAAAGTCTAAAACAGTAGAAGCTGGAGCTAATGCCATACCAATTGAGAATTTGACAGCGGTTACATCCAAGCTTAACGACGTACAAGCCCGCTGCGACGACGCTGAAAATAGACTTAGGCGTTGTAATTTGCTGTTCTTCGGTATTGCAGATAATCCCAATGAATCGTGGAACGCACCCGAAGCCAAAGTCATCGAGTTTTGTATGGGGCAGCTTGGTATTGATCTTACAACTGATCTTATCGACAGGGCCCATCGCCTGGGTAGGTTTGCACCCGGCAAAGATCGTCCCATTATCGTTAAATTTTTGCGGTCTAAAGACAAAGAAGGTATATTGAGCTCGGGGTACAAATTAAAGGGCTCGTCTTTCGCCATCAGGGAAGATTTTTCTTTAACTGTGCGTACCGCAAGAAATAAACTGCTTGAATTCGCGAAAGTAAAACAGGTTCCTTTCAAACTTCGCTTTGACAAGCTAAGAATCGATAACAAGGTTTTTGAATATGACCCCGCTTCTGGTTCTGTCAAGGAATCCAGATAGCAACGCAAGTGCAACTCTAATCGCGCGCGCTGCACAAAGCCTTCTTCTTCTGCTAACACACGACGTGAGGAAAGCCTATCTATATCTTTCACTAACATACGCAGCGTTCTTTCCAAGCGAGACGAACTAAGCGCGTTCATAACTGATAGCAAGACAGATATTCTTGTACTAACCGAAACATGGCTGAAGCCAGAACACAATGATAACGAGGTACTCGATAACAGTTTCAACTTTGAGATCTATCGTCGGGATCGATTAGATAAAAGGGGAGGGGGGTGTTGATTGCGACAAAGAAAGACCTGCGTACTAACAGTGTTCATGTAGATAGTCATCTTGAAATTCTTTGGGTCTCGGTATATTCAAACGTGACGATGTGTCTTTTTGGAGTTTGTTATAGGCCACCCGATTGCGATGGAACGTTTTGTAGTGAACTGCAGAAAGTGTTGTCTGTTTTAAAAGCCGATTTTCCCAACGCCGAAATTTTTCTCTTCGGCGACTTCAATTTTCCCAACGTCGATTGGTCTACTCTAAGTTCATCCTCCCAAGAAGCGCAGATGTTTGTCGATCTAACTCTTGATTTCAACCTCGTTCAGATGATAAATGAATCGACACGTGTAAACAATATTCTTGACCTTTGTCTGGCATCAGTCCCTGAGATAGTTAAGTCGGTCTCTGTCATCAACGGGTTTAGTGATCACAAGCTGATTCATATGACTGTATCACTTGCACCTAGTACGAATGTTACTGGTTCCAAATTTATACTGGATTACAATAAGGCGGATTTCGATAAGATTAATGCTGGTCTTTTGGGGTTTTTCGAATCTTATGTTATGGGCTTTTCTTGTCGTACGGTTGGTGACAACTGGAGTCTTTTTAAAAATAAGCTACTCGAACTTACTACTACCTTTGTTCCACGTGTTCGCATTCGTACCAACAGCAATAAACCATGGTATAATAAAACTCTGAACACAATGAGTAACAAAAAGAAAAGACTGTTTAAGGTGGCAAAAAGTTCTAATTCTGAAACTGCTTGGTCTAACTATAACGCCTGGGCCAAACTTTATATTAATAGTTTGCATTTCTTTAAAGACAAATTTTATAGCTGCGACCTCCCAACAATATTAAAGAACAACCCAAAAAAGTTTTGGAAGCTTATTTCCCCTAACGAGTCTTCCCGCTCAATACAGCTGACAAGCAATGACGGTAATATTATCCCCGATGCCGAATGCCCCTTGGTTTTCAATAATTTCTTTTCATCAACGTTTACGAACGAGGATATTTTGAACGTACCTTCCGTACCAGAGCTCAATTTTAGGTATATGGAGCCTATCCTGATAACACCATCAGGGATTGTAGAATTAATAGATAAACTTAAAATTTCCACCTCTGCTGGAGTCGACGCAATTAATTCAAAGATATTAAAAAATACTAAGGAGGTTGCAGGTGAAATATGCAGTTTGTTATTCCAACAGTCAATATCCACCGGCTGCATCCCGCATGAGTGGAAAATTGGGAGGGTCGTTCCGATCTTCAAAAGCGGTGATCGTCATTCAGCGGAAAACTACCGTCCCATATCACTAACTAGTGTTGTATGTAAGTTGTTGGAACATATAATATTCTCTCATGTTGCATCACATCTTGAATCTAACAATTTTTTTTATGAATATCAGTATGGTTTCCGAAAGGGCTTCTCGTGTGATAGGCAACTGCTCGAATTCACTCATGACCTTCATGTTAATATGAACACTAACTCTCAAACAGATGCCGTATTTCTTGATTTCTCTAAAGCATTTGATCGCGTACCTCATTGTCGTTTAATATCTAAACTCTCCTCGCTTAATCTTGATTCTCTAACTCTCTCGTGGATTCGAAACTTTCTCTCTCTCCGTTCTCAGTTTACTGTCAATGGAGATTTTCAATCTGACATTTCTAACGTAACTTCGGGAGTCCCTCAAGGCACCGTCTTAGGGCCTCTTCTGTTTCTTATCTATATTAACGACCTTCCTAATTCGCTGTCCTCTAACATACGTTTGTTTGCCGATGACTGTGTGCTTTACCGAAAAATTAATCATCCAAATGACCATCTTATTCTTCAGCGAGATCTCGACAATATTCATAATTGGTGTGACAAATGGCTAATGCCCCTAAACACGTCGAAATGCAAATTACTTAATTTTACTCGCAAAAAAACCCTTTCCTCATTCCCCTATTCTCTTGGTAACACGCCTGTTAGCGTTGCTTCTTCTTACAAATATCTGGGAGTTCACCTCACTTCTAACCTCTCATGGATCACCCACGTTAACAACGTAATTGCTAATGCTTCTCGAACCCTCGGATACATTAAGCGTAACCTCAAGGCAGCACATCCTCAACTCCGTAAACTAGCCTACGAAACTTACGTTCGCCCAAAACTTGATTATGCTGCACCAATCTGGAACCCCCATCAAGTCTACTTAACAAAACGTATCGAAGCCGTCCAAAACCGAGCGGCACGTTTTATAACATCGAGTTATTCCCATAATATAAGTGTTTCTACTCTAAAAAGTCAGTGTTCTCTCCCTCTACTCGAAAACCGCCGTAAAATTGCTCTTCTGTGCCTCATCCATAAGCTCTACTATCACGATAATAATATACCTTTTCTTGAGCCTCCTAACAGATCTTCCCATCGAACCACTAATAGCAAAAGTTTCAAGCACCTAACCGGTAAAACGAATGCGTTTATTAACTCCGCTGTCCCGCGAGGCATCCGCGATTGGAACGACCTTCCCAACACCATAGTCGACATTAGTGACACCGGCCTGTTCCGTGAGGCGATTTCTACATTGTTTTCATAGTTGGCTACCTTATTTTTATATTTTATTATATATATATATTATTTTATTTTATTCTTTTAATATTATTTTTTTTGTCGAGTGCTTACATAGACGATATATTGGTGATTTTTGACCTCATTTGTTTCTGTGTGGATTTTCCCTGCTATTTTTATAGCGTGTACAAATGTATAATTGATGTTTTTTTT
>JAZHYW010045486.1:0-28623 GCA_037355805.1 Ixodes ricinus
AAAAAAATGGATTGCATATGGACAGCATAACAGAACTTAAAATTGATGGCATTAACATAAATGGTGTGGCTTTAGCAGATCAATTTAATGAATATTTTTCTGGACTTCTTCATAGTAGACAAAGTGAGCATGCTTCCAAATACATGATCAGCAAACATGACAGTTTGTTTCTTTATCCAACTGGAGAAAATGAAGTATTCTCAGTTTTTCAAGACTGAAAAAAAAAAGCAGAAGCAGTGATTGTTATCACCTTCAAATCAAATCTACTAAGCATGTACTACGGACCATTGTTCCGTGTTTGACACATATTTTTAATCTAGCGTTGCAAACAGAGGTTTTCCCCAAGAAAATGTAGGTGGCAGAAGTTTGTTTTACATAAAGCTGGGGATAAAAATAACTCTTAGGAAGTTAAAAATAACTTAGGAAGTTGCAGGCCTATTTCTGTTTTACAAATACTTCCGAAAGGTCTAGAAACAATTTTACATACATGATTAGTATACTGTTTTTTGTGAAAAATTTTCAATCCTTACACCCCGTCAGTATGGGTTCAAAAACGGTCGTTCTACTGAGCTCGCGCTGTTAAAGCAAAAGAATTAATTTTAAATAGCATTGAAAATAAACTGGTTACACTGGAGTGTTTATAGATTTTTCTAAAGCACTCATCGCCTCAATCACGAAACGTTAATTCAGAAGCTATACATGTTAGGTGTTCGCGGTGTCGCTCTAGAGATGATTAAAAGTTACCTTCAAAATCGCTATCAGTGCGTAAAACTCAATAAAAATCTATCAGATCTCAGAATATTAACAGCTATGGCAGTGCCTCAAGAGCAGTATACTAGGGTCACTTCTTTTTTATTTATATATCAATAATATAATAAATATTGATACCGTTAGTTACATAATATATACAGATGACAGCTATCCCTTTTTCAGGGACAAGGCAAATCAATATCTTGATAAGCTAAATGCTTGGACGATATCAAATTCCTAAAAATAAATGTAAAATAAAACTAAAGCCATTCTATTCAGATCACAGAGTACAAAATGTACCTACATGATTATCCTTTCACTAGGTGGAAATGAAATAGATATAGTAGAAAATATATAGAAGTACTATGAATAATATTTAAATGAATATGTGTTGGGAAAAAACTGTGCAATAGATAAGTCATAAGCTATCGAAAGTTGTGGGGGCTATATATACTCGAGACTCAACTCTGCGACGTCACGTAGGCGCGGTGGTGGCGCGTTGAGCGCACTTCCGGTCTGGGGCTGTGGGCAGAAGTCCCCATGCCAGACGTGTATTCCTGCGTTGTTTTGAAAGGAACCAGACAAAAACCTGCCTTTTCGTCAAACGCCGCGACTGGGGCCGTACGAGAAAGAGGTCGAGAAAGGTTTGAAGGTCAGTTTTCACGTGCTCAGTTTGTCCGAGAATCTGGATATGTGCCGTGAAAAGGGAAAACCAGACGCTGTCGGACAACGATTGCTTGGGCGAGGAAGCACTTTGGGTTGAATTCACAGATACTTGTGGTCATCAGATTTATTTGTTTTGTTCCAACATGAACGCCAGAAAACCGTCAAGTTGTGCGGACCACCTGCGGACAACATTCAGTACGTCTTCAAGTTCAAACAGCCGCCTGATCGTTCTAACTGTCGTCTGCTCTTTCAAACGTTTCTGCTTATCGGCTGCTCTCCTAGACGACGCCGGCCCGTAGACCAAATGTTGGCCCAGTACTTACGATAAGAAGTAAGTGCAGGCCTCAAAATACTAAAGTTTGAAGGTTGGTAAGCAGGCTCGATGTAAACAGTAGATACCAGGAGATGTTGATCATTGTTACCAGCGACCATTACCGACCTGTTATGCCTAATTCACTTGGTCTGATTCTGCTTGCGATTTTCAGTATCGACGTCGACCATCTCAGCTACGGTTCACGCTTTTGCAGCCCGAGCGGCGTCGCGGCTCAGAATTGCGGCGGAATCTCATCATGCGAATCAGGCTTAGCGTCCATTCTGCGGCGTCCACGCAGAATGAATCGCCGCATGTCACATTATTCACGCGAAGTTTTGCGGTGTAACGAGCCTCGGTAATTTCGCTGAGGCCGCTCAAGTAGTCAGACATTGCCAGGATGACGTAGAATCAACAATTCGAACGCAAAAAAAGGCAGGGGACTCACGCCGACGTCGACAACAACGCATTTCAATGGTTTGTGTATGGGCGACGGCGAGCGCCCTAACAACGAGCGCCCCTAGCGGACGCCGGTGGCAGTCCGCTAGGGGCGCTCTGGTTTGTTTGTAAACATGAGTTGGTGTACAAATACCGAAATATGATTTCAATCTCTGTTATGCTACTTATATAAAGTCCCGTTTTTTCACATACAACTATTGCTTTTTAGTCTGGGGAAAACATGACAGCCACAAAACTGGTACATAATCTTATAAAAAAAAAAGCAACTCAAGTTTTATGTCATGCAGCATATGATAGTCATACTAAGCCCATTATTTGATAAATTTAATATACCGCAAAATACCGGGCAAGCGCCCACTCAAGCTTTGGAGATAATCGAGAATAAAAAATGGGGATGGGCGCTTGTCTGGTCATCAATTTTACGTATAAATGTACTGAGCGTATTTTCTCTGATCTTACAAATTTGGTAATGGGCGCTTAATGTGGAATGGGCGGATGCACGGTATTCTACGGTAGTACAAATTCCAAATCACTGTGTTCACGGGTTCTTCGATGGACTTGACCTTCTGGGGTTAGAATGTTGTAGGACCTCGGCGCTGGATGTCCCTACGACTATGGTAGGCGACCATGTGCGCCGCAGGATGTTGTAGACGGTGATCGTAGAACCCGTGTCAATGTCTGGCAGCGTTCTTGAGTTTGTATCGTAGTTTGCCTTTTGTTGCCGCCTTATTTCTGTGAGATGACGTGTGACAGCCCTTGGTGGCACATCAGCGGGCAGGTAATGTTCCGATTGCGCAGGTAACAGTGTCGTTGTGTGTCGGCTCATCAGCCTCTGTACTGGCGATTGGAAGACATTGTCTCATGGAGTGTTGCGCCACTGAAGGAGGGAGCAGTAAAAACTCTTCACTGTTCGCACTCTTCTGCAAAAGTTGTTTGGCCTGTCTCACGGCTCGTTCAGCCATGCCATTTGATCGAGCGTGGTAGGGGCTTGATGTAACTTCTTCTATCTTGACGTTTTCCAGGAACTGCGCGAACTCCTGGCTCCCAAATGGTGGGCCATTGTTGCTTATAATTTTCAATGGCAGTCCATGTGTTGCAGAATACCTTAAGGCAGAGCTCTTTACTTTGGAAGCTGTGGTGCTTTTCATTTCTTCTTACCCCAAAATAAAATGAGTAAAAATCCACCAGGATTATGTAGTCTTTTCCTTCATGAGTGAAGATATCGGTCCCGACAAACTGCCAAGGAAGTGTTGGCAGTGCGTGGCTCAGGAGTGGCATCTTGACGTTTCTTGATTTGTACTCCTCGCATTTGCTGCATTTGTCATGTTCGCGTTCAATATCAGCGTTGATTCACGGGCCAGAACAAAATTTCTTGGGCTCTTTTTTTCATTTTGTCTTTGCCCGCGTGTGTCGTGTGGAGCAAGTTGAGAATCTTGGATCTCATGGCCGTTGGTATTATTATCTTGTTAGGCCGTAGCACAAGGCCGTCTTCCTTGTGGATCTCCTCTCTGTAGGACCAGCATGGCCTTCCGAGTTGAGGAACTTGATCTTTATGCTTGGGCCATGATGTCTGTGCATACTCACGCGGTAGTCGCATCTCCGCATCGACTGCAGTTGCATCTCTTATCTCATTCAGCCGATCTTGTGTGACAGATATGTACTCCAGTGCTGTTTAAACCGCAGCACCGCTGAGAGAGAGGTGGCGCAGTCTCTCACTGGTTACTACAAGCTTAACACAAACGGATGCGCTTTGCGCGTGTCATTATTTTTCCCCTTACTTTTTTAGTCTTTTTTGTTTCTTTTCTTTCTGTTGTTTACATTCTCCTTTTTAGCAATACAGATGATGTTGTCTTTCCCGTGCTGTCTTACGAATATGTCGAATGCTAGTGTCTTCACATTTGTTCATTTTTCCCTGTGCTACTACGGGGGGCAGAGGCTAGTCAAGAAGTGTTTGAGTTGCTTTTTTCTCTGCCTACTTTTTCTGATTCAGGGAATTTGAATTGGAGCTCCCATGTTTGCAGTTGCCACTTCAAGAAAAGTTCATGTTTTTGTTCCTTTATTTATTATTGGTGTGTAAATACAAGTCAGCAGATTGGTTAGGTATGCTGCCGTGTTGCTTATGTGCCATGCAGGGGGAACGCCTCGGAGTTCGCGTTTCTATGACGGTGCGTTTGACTGGCACAGATTTTTGCTAGCTAGAGTGGCGATCTCGCATTGCTACGCAAACCGCCCGTCTGCTTTTTGGTTGTTGTAAACATTGAAATTGCCACAGTTACCAAAAATCACAAAGCATTCAAATAAAGCGGCTATGCTGCACAGTTTGTTGCTATGTGCACACCCGGAAAGAAATGAGGGCGGCTGTTTCTTTCCACGACCGCAACAGCTGGTTTTGTGGTTAAGTAAGGAAGAGGAAATAACAGACTAGGTGAACCACCTTTGGTGTACTAGCTACACATCTGCCTTTGTATTTGTCCAACAACTTCAGCCGTGTCTTGTGGTATTCTCGCTCAACGGCTTGCGCTCTATGGTCATCAGTCCTCCTGGGCTAATATGCCGCAAGCGTAGCTGGAGGAGCAAGGTGGGAGCGCTGGACAGCCGAATCACAAAGAAGACAAGTAATATAATAAAAATATGTAATTTGTTACCGTCCGGCCTCAGGGCGCCGGACGGTATCTTGCTCGGTTGTGGTGCGCCTAAACGCGTCATAATCCGATTACGAAGTTCTGCTAAGGCGTCATAATCGGATTATGGCTGCATCGCAACGCACCACAACTAAGCAAGATGGCGGCGCCCTGAGACTGGACTTGCAAATGTCTTATGCCTTGGGGCCCAAGGAATATGGTCACTTTAGACTACGACCCTCAACGGAACAGCACACAAAATGTCAAGGTTAAGCCGGATGGCTCCAACAGGAAAATGGGCAACCCACTGAAGACTTTGGGAGCTTTGAACCCTAAACTAGGAGGGGCACAAACGAGGAAGGGCAATCCTAAACGTGGACGCACGGAGGACAATAGGGACACAGCCATCGGAACAAGATCGACCTCAACGGACGATAATATAGTCGTTGACAGAAATAAAAAAAAAGAAAAAAACCCAAACGAAGAACGCTACCTGTAATGTGCTACCTCATCTGGCACAGAAGCTCGGGCGGGTTCGGGGAAGCCGAGGTAAGCATACACACAATCACACCATACACAAGCCATACAAGCGAAACTGCCGCCTTGTTACCCAAAGAGGCGAGTGTCCCACCTAAATCTCGGTCATACTCACCAGGCACTTGTCCTTTACCTCTTTAGCAAGTCCGACTTCCCGCTGTACGGTACATCTTGCCCCAAACGTGAGGAACTTGACGACAAGACCCCCAAAGGGGTGGGCGATAAGCAGCTCGTGCACTTTGACTCCCGCCAAAATGTAGGCATGAAGATCCACTCATCCAACAGAGTGGATGGAGTTAGTTACGGCGGACCCGTAGTGCCCGTAGACCTTCAAAGAGTTCCAGGCTTCCAGCCATGCTAGCTTTACTGTTATGACAGGCAGGCCGTGGTTTCGCGGTTTCACTCCGGTTCTACCGGTTCTACTGTTCCAACTTTTTGAAAACAACGCAGCAAGCTACACAAGTGCTAAGCCTGGCTAAGCTAGCTAGACGGCTCCGGACGGCTCGACTGGCTGAGACCACTGATCTGCTGAATCGCGCTTCCCGCGAGTGAAGCCACCGGACGGCCTTCTTGCCCAAAGACGAATTGCGGTTTCGCTAGCGTTGCAGAGGTTGGCGGCAGCGTGTTCAAGACACGGTTTCTGCTCGTTCGTCGTCATTCGCCGAATAAGTTTCTAAAGACACTGTGTAAACGTTGAGACTTGCCGTGTTTAACACGCGAAAAAAGGCAGTACTCGTAGAAAGCAAATTTTGCCGGTCTCGCGGCACAATGAAAACTTTCTTGGCACGTCAAATTGCTGCGTCTCGGTGTCTTCACCACGACCAACACTATAATGGGTGTGGTCTTCACAAACTTGGATACCGATCAAGAATCGGCGCAACAGTAAAGGTTCGAAGGTGTGTCGCGCGTAGAGTTTTGGATCGCCCAGCTGTTCAGGCGATTCGTTATCAATAAAGGGGGGGGGGGGGGGATAATCTGTACAGTTGCTCTTATGCACTATCAACCATGGCTCTGTTCCAAATCTAGTCATGGATCACATCACATGGCAGCACAAATAGAGCAATGCTCGTGTAGCAAGGATGGTTTTCCAAGACAAAAGTACAAGGCGGAGAGTCGAAAATCTTTACGTGACCGTAGGCCTGCAATCGGTTGACCAATGCAATTAGGCGAGCCGCTGGGTGCAATTGCTGATAATGAGCCAGACCACTGATCAGTGATGAGGAGCTTTGTGCGCAGTATTCTGTAAACCGTCTAACGACTTAAAAAAGACGTACCTTCCCAGCTCTTCCGTCGTCACTGGACGTTGAATGAAGCTCGTTTCTGGACTGCGAGAGCCGCAAGTTACAAGTACAGTCGTCAGAGTAAAGTAATACGCTGCTCCAGAGACACATGCGGCTTCACGCGCATTGCACTCACAAACACATCCACACGGCGTCGAATCTTGATCGGTATACCGAGCCTGCGAAGGCACAGAGACGCAGCACTTCTGCGTGCCAAGGAAGCCTTGATGACGCCACGAGACCGGAGAAACTTTCTTTCGTCGAGTTCTGCCTTTTTCCTGCGGCACTGCGCTTACGTAAAATTTTCCACGTATTTGCAACAGCAAGTCTCAAAGCTTACACAGGGTCTTCAAAAACCTCCTCGGCGACTGACGACGAATGTTGAGGAAACGTGTCTTCAACACGCTACCGCCAGCTTCTGCAACGCTAGCAAAACCGCGAATCGTCTACGACCAACGATGGCCCATCCGGTGGCTTCCCACGCGCCATGGTGCCTGGAGCGCGTCTTCGACTGGTGTGTTGAGCGTCCTATGCTGCCCAAGCTGCCCAAACATCGAAAATGGTCCCGAAGTGGCAACGAATGACGTCACAGAAGCCGAAGTGTTCAATGTCGTGCACGTCGCGATTCTGGTGGTTGGTTGTAGAAATACTAACAAGGAAGGCTGCGAGTCGCACGATCGAACGCGAGTGTCGCTGTCGTCACGATGTATCAGCGTCTCAGCTTTTGTCTGTGTAAGTTTCCGTGGGCTGCCACACTGCAGAGCGACCTGCAGGAAAACAGGCGTCTGCAACTTACACCACTGGCGTTGGAACGCCGCCAAGATCGCAACCGGCGACAACTTGACATTCTTATGACATCATTAGGCGGAAATCAAGGGACCACTTTTTTGGACCTGTGAACCACCAGCCTGAGGCGTTCAGGCACCATGCTCCGCTGCTGCGATCCGGCGATCCAGCACACTGATCCAGCAGTCGGGATGCTAGACTGACGAAGGTAGTAGTAGTACGGTGAACCGTTAGCTGACCCTGGTCAACTCTGGTGTTATTACGCCTTAAAGCCCCTCTATCCTAGCCTTTAATTGGCGCCTGCGGCGCGAGCGCCCCCTTTATGACACGGAAGGCGCGGCAAAACGGCGGCAAATGTGACCATGGCGTTCGTTCGCGCCGTCGCGCCGTCGCTTCGGCAGCTGTAGCGGCTGCAGCCCCTGTTCAAGTCGCTGCACCAGAATCTCACCCAACGGACGGATAGTAGACCAAGTTAGAGGAAAAGCGCGATGAAGCCGACCAAGAAGGTAATGCCATAGAGTATACTACTACGCCTGAATTACCTTCAGAATCAAAGGCATCCCTCAGTCCCCGGCGGTTTAATCTCTCGCCTTCCTCTGTTCCAGCCCGCTGAAAGGCGGCAGCAGTTGCTCACGTGCTTCTTCAATCGGGTAAGCTTCCCAGCGGCACGAGTTTGAGGAGATCGCCCAGTTTTAAACTTTGTCTTTCTTTTTTTTTTTTTGGGGGGGGGGGGGAGGGGGGGTGGTTATGGAATCTGGCCCTAGCTGTGGAGGTGACTGTGACCACCTCGAAACTGAAGCAGGAGGTTGCCTTTGAAGTCTGAGATCTCGATCGGGCCAGCAAGACGGAACTTAGCTCCTTGTCAGTCACTGATTCTCTCTGGTGGTAACAGACCTTACCGAGTCGCATGCCTGCCTATGTGTGGTTTGCTAGGGGACTGCCCCGGCTTGGCTACTCACCGTCATCACGCGTGGCAGTTCAAAGGCAGCGATTCCCACCAGCCCTACATTGCTTTGAGACAGTGGCGGATCCAAGGGGCAGGGGGCGGGGGGGGCGACGGAAGCAGCCGCCCCTCCAAAGTTGACCCCCTCCCTCTCCCTTCTCGGAGGGCAATTTGACATGGGTGGACCCCCTTCCACAAGAAAGAATGGGAGAATAGTATCCTGAAAATTTTCCGCCTCCCCCAAAACGGAGTTCTGGATCCGCCCTGCTTTGAGAAGTGGACCATCCTTACCCACAGGACTCTCACCACTATGAAGAGCAGCTTACAACCCTCTTCTTTCCCTCGTCTCGGTCTGCCAGCATAGAGCACTCTTTCAAACCCGCTTCCCCTTCCCCTTCCCCCCTCCTCCTCCTCCTCCTCCTTTGTGGGCCGACGGGACAGGGATCCTGTCAACTCGTCGAACAGGCCGACGTGTTGTAGGTCCATTTACAGAAAGGGCAACCCGTCGAATTGCGCGTTCCGGTGGAGGTTAGTTTATTGCTATCATTCCTTTTGTTTTTTTATCTTTTGGCTTTATATGAGTTTTCTTCCTATCCAGATTGTCTGCCTGTGAACCAGGGCCGGATTAAGGTACGGGCTAAGGGGCTGCAGCCCAGGGACCCAGGCTGCCAAGGGGCCCCGTGCTGGCCCCTGGAAATATGAAAGAAAAAAAAAAAAAAGAAAGAAAAAGAAGGCTAGTCGGTTTTAGTTTAAAAACAGCTCAAACCTAAGGGAGGATCACATGAGCCTCTGGGCCCTGGCTTTCTGAGTCACTAGTCTTGCCAAAAGTTGCCTTCTCTAGATGAGCTGGTGTTCGTGAACTCGTTGTAAAAGACTGTAGCTAGAGTAACAAAATGTTAGCGTTGCCTCCCACCCTTCTTGTGGAAGGGAGCAAAGCTGGCGATGCTGGTGGTCCCGTTTGAAGTCTTTTCTAATTGAAGCCAGACGGTTAGGACGGCCACGGGGTCCTCTATTGTACTGGGGCCCCGACAAATTTTGCGGAGAATGGTGGCTTGGAAGGCAAACAAAAAAGTGTTGCCGAAGGCTACACGAGCAACATACATGCTACACATTATTCTTTTTTTTTTTTTTGTCATTTAGCTTAGTTCCATATGGAAATTTTCCTCCGAAACAACAAGTTTCAAAAGAAGCAAAAAGAAATATCGGTAAACCCCCTGAAGCCATCCTTTCTAACCACTAACAGGCGTGTCGGAGCCGGCTCTTGAGATGTCACCCAAAGGTTTTCGAGAGGCGCTCTGCAAGAAACTGCTCTGGAGCCTGTGTCTGATCTCAGTGATCTGCCAGTGCGAGACAACATTTTCTGCCTCTGAAGTATTGACCTATTATTCTTAGCTTAGAGTAATACGTCCAAATAGATAAAAAGAAGTTCTTAATTAGCTCAGCCAGAGAACAACGTGCTGCATAAATAAAGTTGTTGACTTGGTCACACACAAGTTCATAGGAACGCGGAGTCATTATTTTCAACTTTCAAGGGATGTTTACGAGGCCCTGCTCAACATGCGCGACACCTGCACTTATCATTTTCCCTAATCGTTCATTGCTTTGCGTTTTGTACCACTTAGTGAGTGATTGGCTATTTCCGAAACAGCCTCTAATCCACAACTGCATCTGCTTCAATTCCACCGAGTGAAACCCTAAATTTCTATAATCATCGAATCTAGATACAAAAACCTTCCGAGATATATCATAAAATGAACGATATTTGTATTTTATAAGTTGGTGAAACATACATATTGGCCGTCATGGTCGTTACCACTACTACTATGTCATCATAGTCAGTATATCACCACCATTAGGGGCCTCTTGAACAGCCTTAGCCCAGGGCCCCAAAATTCCTTAATCCGGCCTCTGCTGTGAACGTCTAGTGCAATGGGATAGCGGCAAACTCCAAAGATGCTTTCTCGGAACAATAAAATCGGAGGGACTTCGACGCATTGCCCCTATCCTCACGTTTCAGCAATACTATAGTTCTTGAAGTTTTAGTTTTAAATGGGCTGTCATCACTCTGATTCTCGCAAACGTGACCATAGAGTTTGTGCTGTCACTTTGAAACACAAACTCGCCATGCGCCCGCAATGCTTTCAGTCCGCAGCGTTTGCAGAGAACTAAAAGTGTGAAAAATGATGGTACACTGTACTCCGTTTCCTATTAAGTCCGACCGCAGCCAAATTTACTATCCTTTAAGGCAGTAATGGGACGATAAAAGTGCATCGTCATGGCGCTCATCATCGTTGCGCGTTTGCTTGTCGCGGGCTGAAGCAATCACGCGTCACTGAATGCGGCGTGATCCTGCGCCTTTTTCTGTACCCGATTGGTTTAGCCAGTGATCGCAGACGCACAACGACGATGAGCGCCGTGACAGTGCACTTTCGGCGCTGCGTGATTGGCTGCATCGAGTTGTAGCGTTGGCTGCTGTCGGATTTAATGTGAAACAGAGTATAATGTGCCATTTGCCTTGGTCGCTCGTGCTGCACTATGCTGCCTTTCTCTCACCACACCAACACACCAATGTTGGTGTCATGGCCAAAGCCAGACGGTCTCAAGCCAGCCTCTTCATATTTACGGAGCACCTGGGTCGTTCGAGACACATTATTAGAGAACGGTAGTACTTTACGAAAGCAGCCATTAATTTGTCACAAACACGGATGATTCAACACAAACATTGAGCAAAATGCCTTGTGCTTATACAAATTGTGGCCCACATGAATTGGTCATATAATATATTCTTATTAAGGTACAGAAGCAAAATAAAATCTTTAAAGAACTGGCGACCAGATGGCCTTTTCGATGAACTGCCCTTCGACGAGTTGCCCTACGACGAGCTGTCCTATTCGAAAAGTTGGCCAGACCCGACGGGACAGCCATAGGGCCAAAGATCTCAATATTAATAAAGACGTCTTCACCACCGTCATCGCACATGAAAAAAAAAGCATATAAACCTAAACTAAAAACAAAAATACACACACACAGATCATGTGTGTGTCTCTCTTTCTATGGGCTTCCTTATTCCACTTTTTTGCATCTCGGATTCTATTTATGTTCGGCATAAACTATCGGGTACCATCTAAAATGAGCCGGAAATTTTCCGGGACCGCGCAAAGCAAGGTGAATTTTCCTCCGGGGTGTATTTCAGTAGTCTGCTTTATCTGGCAAAATGTTGTTGGCGATGTTAGTTGGCAGAAAAGAAAATAGGACAATCGTGGGTGTACTTACAAGCCGTTGCTTTGTTTCTGTGAAGAATGACTCACTGGCTGCCTTTCGGCATTACATGTTACAGGACGTTTGCAGCTTAAGCTTTCACTTCACAGACTGTGAGCTGCGATGTGCTACATGTGGTGGAAGTTGCTGTAGTAAGCGTAACTTTGACAGCTGTGCTTGTTCTCGCCAGCATTGATTCGGTCGCAACCCATATAAAATATAATAATACATTTTTATTGCAAAGGAGAACATGCAATCAGCGACCGCTTCATACTGCATGGTGCGTAAACTACCACGACCGCTGCTCCATGGCACCACTATGAAGCGTACAAATAAAAGTGCATATTTTTGTTCATGTGGATTACTGCTGTACTTCCTTTGTTAGCCAAACCCTTGTATTCTGACATGGAAATGTAATTCGCCGTCATCTTTTATTGATGTTAAATGTTGGGCTAGGTTTTGATTGCTGAATAAACCCTTTATTACCAACGAGGGTTCCTTCGACAGTTCTCTTCAAAATCTTTGGGTCCCGAGCCTAAATAAATATCTTGTGAACTAACAACTTGTATAAAAATAAAATCACATTTTGACTTTTTCACTGAGGCTAGAAGCAAAATGGTTTGATGAACAGTGGTACAGCACTAACAAGGTAAAATGTAAACGACTGGTAATTAAACTGCTTCCTCACCTCTTATTACTTATAATAGCCACGTAACATTCTTAATGGGCATACTTTTGCCAAAGAATCAAAAAGGAATAGAAGAAAGGGACTATGGGACATCAACATTTTCCTGTCAAAAATGTTTTGACTAATTTTCTAAACAAATAACAGATATGCAGCAATATTTATAAAACTGCACATTTGACTTTGGCCTCTGTTTCATATCCGCAGTACATTACCTGAAACAAGCTTCGGCCTCAAACAAACAAGCATTTTGGGGCATGCAACTATATTCAAATGAATGCATGGGGGTTAATACACAGACTGAATAATCAGTGACTGTAGCCTGCATGTACTCTGCTTTTATTTCGGAGGTCAGTGTAAGAATCTTGGAGCCTACAATAATTTTTGTCCCAAACATTTTTAAGGATATTGTTTTGGTGCTGTACAGAATTTATAAATGATTTTTGAAAATGTTGTCTCAACTTGTACTTACCTAAAGATATATATACCGTAAAATCCCGAGAGATAGCCCACCTAACATCAAGAGCAAATCGAGTGAAAATATGGAGTGAGCTAACTTTCAACGCTAAAAACAAGAAAAGTAAAAAAAAAATAAAAATTGCTATTTTTAGGTTGTGTTCATTGCAAGCTTGTTATGGTGGCGAGGGGCAATGAAGCAAAGATGACTGTACTTCCCAGTCAGCAACGTTCACTTATATCCCATTATAGCTAACTAGCCTCATTTACGCCGAGGCCATCATTAATCCCAAACACTATTACAAGAAGTGGGCTCTCCTTCAATGTTTAAAGAAATATAGTAAATCAAGCCAAAAGTAGGGTGGGCTATATTTTGGGGATGGGGCATCTTCAGAATTTTACATGTATAGAGTAAAAAAAAAAAAATTGGAGCGTGAAAAGTGTTTCATATTTGCTTTGAAAAGTGTTATATTTGCTTTGTTTTAAACTTGTGTGTATTTTTGTTTCTTTTTTTTTAGCTCTGTGCTTTTATTGTGACTGACATGTGAATGATCCCTCCCTTTATGTAATGTCCTTGTTTGAGGACCTTTAAGGGTAAATAAATTGCAATGAAATGAAATTTCTACCCATTTAACTATACACATTGCAGTCGCCGAAAACCTGCTTTCCTTGCCCTCATATGCACTCCTTTATTCCTCAAAAACTAGGCACTAGCTTTGAAATTTGAGTTAAGTGCCCAGTTGCCACGTGCGTGCAAATAGAACCAGTTTAAAAATGATGACGATCCACGACCGAATTGCGTCGAAGTTCGGGAAAGTCTGTGTGGTTATTTTTATCTAATTTTTTTCTCTACCCCCAGGGACACGGGATCCGCAATGCCAACTGGGTGGTGCCAACCACATCGTCCACAGCAGACGGGGCCTCCATCGACTCGGACGACAAAGCAGTTCTCGCGCCACCACCGGACAAGAATCCCCGCGCATTTGCCGCTTCGCTCCGTCCGCGGTGCGGAGCGGCGGAGGTCAAACGTGGTGGCACGGCCGAGGTCAAAGATGGTGGCGAGGTCGAGGGTGGGATTGTGCCCTCTCTCACCGCCCCGCACAGAGGTCGACGGGCCTTGCGAAGGACGCCACCGACCGTGGCCTCGGGGCGTACACGTCGGTCAAGAGGAAGCGAGACGCAGATCCGGAGGACGAGAAGGAGAATGTGCGCCGCCCGCCTCCGCGGGGGACGGTTCAGGAGGGACCCTGCTGTGGCGAAGGGACGGACTTGCCGGACGACTGGGACGTGGACGATTTCGACGTGGACAACTTTGACGCAGACAGGTGATGTTGTGCGGCCATCCGTTTCCCAAAGGTCTACGTTCGGGTCAAGTTTCTGCCGGAGCGCGCCGGTTTCCACGTCGCTACTGTGTCTAAAACGTGTCTTCGACTGGAATGTCCTAAATCGCCTGTGCGTCGAAAGTAGTCATGAAGTGGCAACAAATTACGCCGCTGGACGTTGCGGCATTGGCGGTTGGTTCTAGCGGTGCCAGAAAAAGAGGAGTGGACGCGCAGTCATTGCCGTCGCGACGTCCCGTCCTGCATCTGCTCTTGTTTCTGTCGGCTGTTTGCCGAGCGGCCTGCGGCGGAATGGGCGTCTGCTGCATCCACCTCCTTTGTTGTGCCACTGCCAAGATTGCAGCGGGAAATGATACTCATATTACGTCGGGCGTAAATCGAGGGACCGCATTTGAGGATGTGGTAGACGCATCAGTCGGAGATGCGCCACGGGCGCTGTGGTCTCGCCGAGGGACCTAGCTTGAGTTGCGCTTCTCTCCTTTTGCCTCATGTTTTGGCCTCACTATAGCTCGCATCGATTGTCTCGCCCGGAGTAGCTAGATAGGTTTCAGAGTACCAAAACTAAAGTGGCGCACTGCCGTCTGGGTTTGTGCGCCAGAAAATTTGTTTCTGGCCGAACCCGCCTCGGTGAGCCGATGCGAGTTTGTGGTGGTGGATCATTCAGTAAAGGAAAACGTTTCTCGTCCGTTGATGTTTGATCATGCTTAGATTTGATTGCTGCATCTAAGCACTGATCAATCTTTATCTATCCCTAACAGCAAAACCCTTTGTTTTCTAGGAGATTGATTTTGTTTCGTTGTTTTTGTTTCATGGAGATTGCCTTCGTCTTCTCCGTCAAGGTGGCGGCAGAGCCAGGGATTGCCATCGCTCAGTGGTGATAATTTGCAAAATCGGTGATTGAGCAAATTTAGACTTTCACGCAGAGAGCAACCACACCGACCAGCGATGCCGACACGGAACACGAAGCAAACAAAGAAGCGCGTACGAGCACTTAGTATGCATTCGAGTTCGTGTTTCGTCAGTTTTGAGAGCCTAGATTTAAGAGAGGGGCAACTGCTCGATTGGGTTCACGTGGTTTGTGGACCACATTTTCAAAACAAGCTGCAGCCTGCAAGGAGTCAAAGGCGTTCACTGTCTGCAAACATGTCTGCCTTTCCGCCCGGTTTCCATTGCCACGCTGGCCACGCGACAAACAAATGCAGGCACACTTGCGCCAATCTGCCCAGGAGGCGTCTGCCATTATATTTTAAATTCTCTCCATGGTTGGAGTTTCTCCCTCTCTAGAATCTAGGCTCTCTCCGTCGTCTCCATTGGTAGGTTGTCGCTACCGCTCCGAGTGCCCCTACTGAAATTCCACGACAGCTCCTTCGCGTGTGATGTGGAAAAGCCGCTTCCCAGATAAGGAACAGGGAGCAGACGGCGATGTAGAGGCTGCTGTCAGCGGCTTTAGCATCACCTCTGCGGCCCGCCCTGGGTGGCTACTCGGTCGCGGCAGCAAAGTGCGGCGGTCTGCGACTTGGTAGGCTTTCCAAATTTGATTATTTTTCAAATGATCACAGAATTTCTTCTTGCTATATCTGCGGGAGCCGCTCAATTTTTCATTTGCTAAAACAGACATAAATATTATTGATAAAGTGCACAACGGGAATGGGAAATCGTGATTGCTTTGCTGTAGCCGTTATTTCGTTAGAACCGACTTCGTTACAAACAAGCGCGACATTATTTGTTTTGCTGTTCTCGTTTCTGCGGCACGGCATCTGATAACTGGTTTTATTATATTAACATGAAATATGTTATATGGCTGGCGCCTAACCACATCCAGTTAGGTGCCAGCAACGGAAGTTGACAGGTTGACTGCCAGTCGAATGCTGACTCAGCGTTTGTCTCCTCACTGAGTGGGCACGAGTGTCAGCCAAACCTGTTCCTCAAATGCCTCCATGTAACTCCCGCCAGGGGAAAACCATCACATGTTCAGACACACAGCGGTGCTCTGCTCCACGAAAATAGCGTGCTCCAGGCTTCTTCAGAGAAAGAGCGCAGGAGAGAGCGACAGAAAGAAGCAAAAAAGAAAGCAGATGCTCTTGGTTCTCTTTTGCTATGAGCTGGTGCCAGGGTCTTTGCTTGGCACTGCAGCGTTCTAATCGGTCCGTTTCCACTCGCTCCATCTACTCTTCCTCACACTCCAACAGGCTCTGAGAATGTTGCATTTACACTACAACTGCAGAATATGGCACCCACAAGGAAGAGATCCCATGGAGTGCTCGCATGCTTACCTTGCACGACACTGGGCTACTATGCACTGTGCCACCCAGTCTTCACAGGTCTACACGGTTTCTCCACACTAATAGATCACGTTGTGTTACCACTGCCTTTGCCACGCTAGCACGGCTAAAGGGCAACCTTTTTTTAATGCCGATAATGCAGAGTTGAAAACACTTTTTTCTTAGTGACTCTGAGCTACAAACGTTTCTGTTTGTTTCGCACAGAAAATGCACTGGCAGTCACGGCCTAAGGTAGGGTTATGAACCGGTTTGAACTGGTTCTCGCTTGCTGGAGTTGGTAACCGAACTGATATTTCGCATGCATGACTGAACTGAACTAGAACAAAATAAAAAGCTGAGCCCAATCCAAACTGGAATAATGACTGGTTCAACGCCCTGGCTATATAGTAAGTGGATTTGGCTGGGGTAACCTAGAAAGAACGGTGAATAAAGTCCATTAAGGGAAACCAGTGCATTTACAATGGCTGAATAAAAAGAAATCAATTAAAACCAATACACAAGAGGTTTCGCTGTAGCTCCTTACTTTCCCCGCGCGATGCAATTGGGAAAATGTATCGAAGGTTGAGTTTCATAATGGCAGAGTTTTTCTGTCGGCATACGAAGAGAGGAATGTTGGACGTCCTAGGTCCTGGGGCTTAAACTCCTTCCCGTGTTGCAGTGAGTGCTTGGAGCAACAAGTGGAGCCCATCTTCAGGAGCGTGAAGGCCGTGGTCACTGGGCTGAGCATGGGGCCCTGCCTGGAGCTTGAGTCTGCGGATGGTCTGCGTGAGCGCCTCACCTGCCAGCTGGGTGGCACCTGGTGACTCCTTTGGCCTCTCCTTGCTTTACTTGTTTATTTGTACATATACCGTATTTACTCGCAGAATGAACGCACTTTTTTCCCGAAAAATCGAGGCAAAGTTGGGGGTGCGTTCATTACGCGAGGTAAAATGTTTGCGTCCGTATTTACTCCCATAATGAACGGACCTTTTATCCCGCAAAATCTACGTAACTTCTTATCTCTTTGCGCGCGGCGCGGCGACTCCATAGCCAAACTGCGATGCGCAAAAAAAAAAGCCCCTCTCCATGTTTTTGTTTTCTTGCTTCCGTGTTGTTGTTTTTTCCCCGCCTTGTGCAATTTGTTTTGTTTGCCCACGCTGCCCATGCTTTCGCGACCTCGCTGCACCAGGATAGAAAAGTGTGTTCATTTCGAGGGCTTCGAGGGCTTCTCGCTTCTCTTCCAAAGTGCGACAAGGAGGCGAGGGCAGGATCTTCATTATGTGCGCTTTGCTTGGGCGAGGGCTTCTGTTTTTCTTTCTTGTCTCTCATCTTGCGCGCGGCGCGCGACCCTGGAACCAAACTGCGTCGTGCAAAAGAAGAAAAAAAAGCTCCTCTTTATGTTTTTTTTTCTTAATTCGGTAGATTTTTTTCTCTTTTTTTTTGCTGTCTTTCGCAAGTTGTTTTGCTTTGCCTAGGCGAGGGCTCTACCGCTTCTCTTTCCTATCTTCTTGCGCACGGCGGCGCGCGACCCCGAAACGAAACTGCGCTGTGCAAAAAAGAAAAAAAGCTTTTTTTTTCTTTCTCGGTTTCGTAGATTTTTTTTTTTGCCGCCTTTCGCAAGCTGTTTTGTTTCGCTTTGCTGAGGCGAGGGCTTCTCCGCTTCTCTTTCTTAACTCCTTGCGCGCGACGCGCAACCCAAAATCCAAACTGCGCTGTGCAAAAAAAAAAAAAAAAAAATACTTTTTATGTTTTTTTTTTTGTTGGATCTTTTTTATTTTTTTAACGCCTTTTCACAAGGCGTTTTGTTCGCTCACGCTGCCCATGCATTCGCGACCCGCTGCACCAGGATAGAAAAGTGCGTTCATTTCGCGCGCGTGGAGGGAGGGGGTCAAAATTTTGACCTCCGAGTTGGGGGTGCGTTTATTACGCGAGTGAAAAAAAAAAGTCGAAATTTTGAGAGCCGACTTGGGGGTGCGTTCATTACGCTGAGTGCGTTCATTGTGTGTCGAGTAAATACGGTACTGCCAGCATTCTGTATGAAGGCGGGAAATAAATATGCGCAACATTAAATCAAGCACGAAGCATAACAGTGCAATGAAGGCAACTACTTGACAAAGAAGCGCCCGAGCAGTGTGCAATCGAATATGGTCCATGGTGCTGGGCTAATGGAGCTTTTGGGGAGTTTGTTTCATTTGTTCATAGTGTTAGGAAGAAGAATTCTTTAAAGAAAGTAGTTCTACACATTGGTTTAGTGGTTAATGGACGTTTTTTTGTCTCATAGACCTAGCTTCATGAATTGGCAAGTAATTGTTAAGGCACAGGTGCAAATTATTATGAACTGCTATGTGGTCAGGCATAGCACTTTCTCCTCTCCCTGGTTAGGCCTTGAATGGGAAAGGAATGTAGTATTCACTTGGCCAATTGGGAAACCACTAGCAATCACACCACTAGGCAGTCACAACAGCACGTTAAATGGAAACTTGAATACTGCGTTGAAATGATTCCGGGATCCCGACTAGAACTGTGCTCCCTCAGCACTCAGCTGGCTGCGGACAGGCCAGTTCCTGCTGCGGAAGCCAGATTGAACAAAGTCTAATCAGTTTCATGCCGCCCGTGTTCTTCCGCTGTTATCCAAGCTGACTACTGAAGCTGAATCATTGATGTGCACGTGCAGAGGGTCATGCCAAAGAATAGGGATGCTGCAAGCCTCGAGAGGGTGCAGCATCGCACATTACATTATTGCCAGTTTTATGAAATCGTCTAATCCCGAATGTACTTCAACCAATTGACAAAGCGTGTGAGGAGGTTGCCTTTCTGTATGCTCAACCCTGAAAATGTGTCAGGATTTCCGAAGCTAAAAGCTACATTTATAGTGTTAGAAGGACAAGGAAAGGGCTGCTTCGCACATTTGCGACTGCTTACGGCTGTGTGCCTTAAGTCCTTTTGGGATCTCTTACGACGATTGGTGGCCGTGGAACTCTTCCAATTCCCATACTTTTTCTATTATTTTTTGCACATCATTCGTTCTTGGCTTTAAAAGCTTTTTACTCTGTTATAAACGACCATTTCTCGTAGATAATACAGTCAAATGCCTTTATAACGGAAGTCTTAGGGAGTGGTGAAATTTTTCAGAGTACAGATAACTTTGTTGTTGTGGTGGATCTGCAAAAATCTATCGCACAGAACCGAATTTGTGGTATTGCATATTGACGGACCTGTGCAACATTCAAGGTGTTTTTGAAAACGACATGTATGAGCAACATCAGAAACAAGGTTTTGTATGTTGACAATGGACTCACCAAAAGAGGGAATGGTGGCCGAATCTGCTATACTCAGGGGACAACTTTCTGTGGCAGTGAAAAGAAAGCTAGGGGGAGCTAACGGCTCTGTAATATTGCACCAAGTAGTTGCTGACCTTTCTGGTTTCAGTTTGGGTTTGGGCGTGACGGACACGGATTTGCTACAGTTCATCTCTTCGGATGAGAATCACAGTTGAGGTGCTGAACCGAGATCGCCAAGCATGCAGGCGTATCCACGTCTCTTTCGCTACATTTCACCCGTTTCTACACACAAGCCAATGCTTCGACTGAAGCACTGGGACCGACTGACAGGGTAAATTCCTACCATGGTTGATCTCATCCAGTTGTATTTTTTTGCAACTGCTCGTAAGAATGTGGCGTCGATTTAAGAAATGTTGGGGAATTCATCAGCGCTACAGTTTGAGGTTTCTGATACGTAAACCCTTCTGTTGCTGAAAAATCATACCGTAGATGCGATACACTTAAATGATAGCATGTATATGCTAGGGCACAAAGTCAAATTCAGTTTAAATCGCATTCAGTTACCGCTGTCCCTTGTGGGGGAGGGGGATTGCACACAATGGCTGGGAATACCTATAGCAAAAGCTCGCACTGCAGAATTCAGGGTCCTGGGCTCAATCTCGACGCCTGCTTGCTTACGCCGGTAAACTCGCTGACCATTTGGTATACAGAAACAATAAATAGTGCTGGTTCCCTCTGTCTCACTTATGTGTACATGCTGCAAAACACTTGTTTTATTTCCTTTTGACAAGTTTTGGTTGCCAAACTTTGCGAAAATCCTACGGGGCGAACAGAAGTGCGAGCTCTTGCAAGGTACCGACGAAACACCAGACAAGAGAAAGATGCTATGTTTGTTTGACAGGGAACTAGAAAACCTACCGCAAACCTAAAGGGGTGTGCAACGATTTTAATGTTAAAAGAATTTGCAGTTTGTATTTTTATATTTTATCTAGGCACAAGTGACAGAACGCGTCACCTTGCCCCGAAGAACTGCTACTGTCGAGACCGGTTATAGTGAAGTCAACAGGAGTCTGAAATCACTTCAGAAATTAGTAACAGCACGCAAAAAGACAAGGACAACTTCACTTACGTCACACTTGTTTATGGGGCCTGCAGAAAGCGGTCGAGGCTTTCCTGCACGCGCTCTCTGCTACATCGGAGTTCCTTCTCCCCAACTGCGAGAAGTTCCGATCTAAAGAAGATCCTGTGTGCTACGTACAGACTGTTGACAAGTGCGGTGGCCGCCACCGAGGACGTTGGCGGTGGATGGCATTCTTTACGTTTATGCGCACTTCGTCGAGGATGGCGGCACGCTTTCGTTTTATTGAGATTGCCTTCGTCTTCCCCGTCGAGGCTGCCAGCGAGTCGGGACTGGCCATCGTTGTGTGGCAGAGTGGCAATGAGTCGCCCAATCAGTGCTTGAGCGAAGCTAGGCTTTTGCGTCGAGAGCGATCACACCGACTAGCGATGCCAATGCGGAACACGAAGCAAACAAAGTGCGCACAGCACCGAGTTCGCGCTCAAGTTCGTGTTTCGTTGGTATAGACATCCTAAAGGTGAGAGGGGGCAACTGCTCGATTGAGGTCATCTGGTTTGTGGGCTGTGTTTCCAAAACGAGCTGCAAACTGCAAGGAGCCCAAAGCATTCACCTTCTGCAAACATGTTCACCTCTCCGCCCGCTTTCCTTGCCACGCTGGCCACGAGACAAGCAATTGCAGGTGCACTTAGGCCAACCTGCCCAGGTGGCGTCCGCCATTAAATTGCAGTTGCTCTCAATAATTGGAGTTGTTCCCTTTCTTAAATCTTAGACTCTCTTCATTGTCTCCTTGGGTAGATATCGGTAGGTTGTCCCGAGCACCCCTATCGGCACGCCACGGGGGATTCTCTGCGTGCGATGCAAAAAGCCGCTTCTCAGATAAGGAGTGGGGAGCAGACGATGATGCAGAGGCTGCCGCTGGTGGCCTTTGCTGGGCACGTCTGCAGCACGTTCTTGGTGGCTTCTCGGCTGCGGCAACAAAGTGCTGCAGTCTGCGACTTGGTAAACTTTCCGAATTTATTTCTTTTTTTAAATTTTATGACAATTTTTTTTGCTATATTTTTTCGTTAAAAACAGACACAAATACAGTCATGTCTCGTTAATATGGACCCCGTTAATATGGATACCCCGCTATATGGACACCAGTTTCGGGGACAGACTGGAAAAATACATGCATTTTTGTCTCGTTAATATGGACAACCCGCATTATGGACGATTTTTGGGGGAACGGAGGCGTCTATATTAACGAGACATCACTGTACACTGAAAAAATGCAAAGGGAATGGGAAGTCATGATCGCTTCGCTATAGCCACTCAGGGATGGAACTACTGCGCCAATTGTGCCGCTGTGAGCCTAATGACTTTTCATGCGCCACACTGATACAAAAGTATACACTAGCTCATGTTTACAAACAAACCGAAGCGCCCGGAGCGCCCCTAGCGGCCGCCACAGGTGCCGCGCATGCGCAATGGGGGTGTGGGCAAGAAGGTCGCCGTCGCCCATAAACACACCATTGAAATGAGATGTTGTTGGCGTCAGTGTGAGTCCCCCTGCTCTTTTTCGCGTTCGAATTGTTGGTTCTACGTCTTCCTGGCGATGTCTGACTATCTTGAGCGGCGTCAGCGAAATTATCGAGGCTCGTTACACCGCAAAACTTCGCGTGAATAATGTGACATGTGGCGACTCATTCCGCATGGACGCCGCAGAATGTACGGTAAAGCCTGATTCGTATGGTGACATTTCGCTCGGAATTTTCAGTCGCGACGCCGCTCGGGCTGCAAAAGCATGAACCGTAGCTGAGATGGTCGACGTCGATACTGAAAATCGCAAGCAGAATCGGACCAACTGAATTAGGCATAACAAGTCGGTGATGGTCACTGGTAAAAATGATCAACATCTCCTTGTATCTACTGTTTACATCGAGCCTGCTTACCAACCTTCAAATCTAAGTCTTTTGAGGCCTGCACTCACTTCTTATCGCAAGTACCGGGCCAGCATTTGGTCTACGGACCGGCGTCATCCAAGAGAGCAGACGACAAGCAGAAACGTTTGAAAGAGCAGACGACAGTTCGAACAATCAGGCGGCCGTTTGAACTTGAAGACGCACTGAACGTAGTCCGCAGGTGGTCCGCGCAACTTGACGGTTTTCTGGCGTTCATGTTGGAACAAAACAAATAAATCTGATGACAACAAGTATCCGTGAATTCAACCCAAAGTGCTTCCCGCCCAAGCAATCGTTGTCCGACGGCGTCTGCTTTTCCCTTTTCACGGCACATATCCAGATTCTCGGACGAACCGAGCACGTGAAAACGGACCTTCAAACCTTTCTCGACACTTTTGGTACGGCCCCAGTCCTGGCGTTTTGACGAGAAGGCAGGTTTTTGTCTGTTTCCTTTCAAAACAACGCAGGAATACACGTCTGGCATGGGGACTTCTGCCCACAGCCCCAGACCGGAAGTGTGACCGACGCGCCACCACCGCGCCGTGACGTCACAAAGATGAGTTCGTGTATAAATAAGAACAAAATTGCGCCAAGGTGCACCCAAACTGAAATTGTAAACGAGCCTCGTCGAAATTAGCTGTCTCACACTTTCTGTTGGCAACATTGACACCGGAACTTCCTGCCTAAATGAGACGCCAGTGGATCTGAATCCGAAGATCTGTATCTGAAGGTTGCTGCCGCTACACCTGCCGCCAACGTTAGTTGCCGTTGCTGCATGCTCACTGTGCTTTTCTGAAGTCCTGGAGTCACTTCAGCTGAAGATCTGAATAGTGGAGCAAACGTCGGTCCGTCCCGCATCCCCGCGCAGAAAACTTGGGAATAAACGGAAGAGAGCAGTGAGGCGTATGACGGTGCAAGGTATGAGCTGCCAGATGGTGATTGCGCTTTGTAGACGGTATTGGCGAAATCAAGAGCTATACTCCGTTTCACCTTATGTTGTACTGCTGAGAAGGCTAGAACGCAAGCTCATAGCGTTGGGAGCTGCTCTTGATGCGTGAGAGCTTGTGCCGCCGAGATGTGCCGTGGAGCAAGGAGCTCGCGCTTGTAGCCTTTCCTGTGGTACATCATGAGGTGAAACAGAGTATACCTTGAGCGATTTGTCAGTGATGTCAACGAAAGTGCTTTTGACAGCAGACATGCCGCAAGCTGTGAAGTCTCCTAAAGTTTACGCAGAAAGGCTAGAGGTCGAAAAGCAAGTCAACGAGAGGCAGAAGAGGAAGAACAGTAATGCGAGGGAAGCGAGTACGAAGAGAGCTCGTCTTGAGGAAGAATACTGTCAGCTTGAACAGCGCATCATCTGTTCGCAGACTATGCTTGAGCATGCGCAATCAATAATTAAATCGAGTCTCAAAAAAAAAAAAAAGGAGGTGGAGAGGATTGAGTTTGGACAAGTGCTGTTAGCGAAGGCTAATGCGAAATCGGCTCAGAATCTCGAAAAAGTGATGTGTATCCGTGAGCAATTCACGAAGTCCGAATAGATTTATATGAACAAGGACAATTATTATCTTATTATACACCTTTCCAAGAAACACTCGACCCCAGGGGCAGCAAACCGCTTTCGAGCCCAGTCACTGGGTTTGAGGCTAGACTCCCACCGGCGTCCCTGCTAACCCTAACCGAGTGGAGCTGTGATTTCGATAGGCGCAGCCTCCGCAGGCGCAGTTTCAAACACTGCTGGCGGATAAATTCTCGTTTTTTCCTGCTGTATACTGTGTTTCATGGTGCACGTATTTTCCCGAGGTCATTGAGAAAGCATTGTACCACATTTGAAAGAAGAAAAAAGCAATAAAAAACCTATAAACTACTTTTTGTTGGGTACGCACGCGACAGAACGAATGCGACTTGAATGTATAGTTCTAGTTCTTTTGTGTGTTTTTTACGATAAGTTCTGACGGCTCCGCGCGATTCGCCGCATGACAAACGACAAAGCGCTTAGCTGTCAAAAATAAATTACAACAGAAGAGAGCCGAAAGGCATGCATTCTTGACGCTCACAAATAACGTGTTTACCGATGGACAGGACACGGACATACAATTTAGAAAGTGTTAACATTCGAACGATATATTGTACGTACCACACGATGCAGCGTTATCCGAAAGAATTTATTTGAGAAAGATCTCAAATAACACAGTCACAGTCGACGACAGTCACATCTTGACGATCGGACGGAATCCAAGATGACTTCGTTTTGGGGCACGTTTCGTGGAGAGCTTCCTTTTTCACAACAGCACCAAGTCAAAAGAACGAACGCGACTGACCCGTTCCACCCCAACCCGGACAACTATTTTTGGAGATGACTGAGGATTCTACGCGAATTATCTCTGGGAGGGGGAGAACGATGTTCGCAAAATCGCGTCGAGGTCGTTCGACGTCCTCCACTTCCTTCGTTTCCCGTGAATGTCAAGCAGAAAAGCTTGAATGGCAGGCACTTACCAGCCTTATTTCTCACAATGGAAGATAACACAGAAAGGGTACACAGCACGCACAAAAAAGTTAAGTGGAAACTTTCAAGAGGGGCGAGAAAACGTCGAATGCAAAACAGCAAAAACACAGGTAGAGAACCGCGTTGAGCGGGTCTTCACTGTCCCAGAGAGTGGCAGAAAATTTCTAGCTGATAGAGGCGCGAGAGTCGCACTAGCCGCATCAGCATCAGCAACATGGCGGCGGCCTAGAAGCGTTGTTTGGAAAAGGTGTATAGTCACTGAAAAGTGAAAGACCATTTTTGTACCTGCATTCTTTATTTTTTAGTACTCTTTACTAATCATTGTTGAGCAATGAAAGCTATTTGTACCTGTTTATACTGACCTCTTTCCAGGTCGGATTATTACGTGTCACACTGTCGTGTGCAGTTTTGCTTCACATGTTTTGTGAATTTTTTGCATGTAATTTTGTAAACATTTTTGCACCTAAAAGTTTATTGAAACTACCGTTAAGTTCACATGCAATTATTTGCATGCCATATTTTCTTTAGTTTTCAAAACCAGGTGACATTTAACCTCTATTTCAACATTCTTGAAACTCGTATGCTGCTCCCAACTTGCTCCAAGACCTCGTGTTTGCTGCTCCCAGCCTGCTCTAAACTGCAGTTTTTTCTGCTCCCAAGATCGCTCCAAATCTGCTTTGCCCAGTTCCATCCCTGGCCGCTATTTCGTTTAAACCGACTTCATTATAAGCGGTCGCGACAGTATTCTTTTGCGTAAATGCAAGAAAAACAATTTATTTGCCAACCTGCAGCTGCATGTGGCAGTTATGAGGAATTACAATGACACGTCCGGGGCACACGTGGAAGTCAACAAAACCTGTCCCTCTCATCTGCCACTCGCCATCAGCCCCGTGTCATAGGTCGGCATTTTGGATCCGAGTCACTCAATATCATTCACGTTCACAAAGTTTTCCCAAATTCATTCACACTCGCATCACGATTTTTTTCAAGATCTAAGGGTCACAACCACCACCTCTACCTTCGACTTTCATCATGAAAAATATAATCAATATCACAGAAATCAGACTCACAAATTTCATGAAATATGACCGACTCAAAAATATCACGAAATATTACCGACTCCAAAAATATCACGAAATATCACAAAATATCACCGACTCAAAAAATATCACGGATATCATTGACTCACAAATATCACGGATATCACCGACTCACTAAATATCACCAATATCACGGACTCACAATATCACGAAATATCACGGACTTACAAATATCACCAATATCACCAACTCTCAATATGTGAAATAGTCTAACCCGGTAATAACAGAGTCAACGCGAATTGAAAATATGTTTGTTATATCTGAAATTGGTTACATCTGGGATGCATTAAAAAAATCTACATTTTTTATAATGCACAGTACAACTGATGGCATACAGCACATAACACAGGCTTTTATAATAACAACTGTCTTAGTTTTGTAGATTTTCACTCTAAAGCAACTATAAGTTGCAGTTCTGTTTATCACAATTGCGGCCATGTGTGCGCATGTTAATGCGGCTGGAGATGCGCTTCTCCTTTCGACAATTTTCCAAATGTGGGAAGCGAGGAGCAGTGGATAAGCGGGGTGCATACATTCGACAGCGCAGCAACTCGAGTGCAGCGTGGTGAATATGGCAGCCTCTTGTGACACGCTTTTCAACAGACTGAGAAAAAGGCTTCACGACCACAAGAACAACGTAACAGGTGACAAAGCTTCGGGATGCTGGTACAACGAACGGAAATCAGCTGCTGCACGAGCTTGTTTTGCAGGCGTACGCAGTCTTGGAAGTCCCCAAGTTTCTGCAAAAAAAACGAGAATATTTTTAAAATATTTTAAGGGGGGACCAAAAATGTTAATATTTTATCCACTTGTCTGATTTAAATGACATTTACAGGGCTTGTTTCTGTTGATGTTGAGAACATTTGTGCCAAATTTTGTTAACCTGGGTGAAGTACAAAAAAAATTGCAAATGTTCAAAGATGAAAGTGGGCGTGTCTGCGTAGGAAAACTATCGTTTTGAAATTACTTATAAATTTGTCGTTTTCATGTGTTATATTGCTTTAGGACAGTTCAGAGCAGATAGCTATGGAGCTATATTTCTATATTATACCATCTTTCATGACAAAAAAGCCACATAAACACAAATACTGTTTTTTAGATTTCCATCCTTTGTCCAAAATTTTAGTTCTTGAGCATGAAAAATGACAAAAATAAAAAATACAAGCTCATAGCTATCTTCCTCTTAAAATTTCACCCCAGAAAAACTCATAAAAATGAATCCAAGTTACGTAATAACAAAACGATAGTTTTCCTAAAGTGAAATTTATGCCAAAAAGTGGAATGGAGAAAAATGCGTTCAAAGTGCTCCAACCTCTACCTTTTCTTTAGCATCGGTGGACCGAAAATAATTTATAAAAAATTAACTATGCAGTGTAAACTAATGAAACTTTCTGGGAATACTCTCTAGATGTTGGTGGATATAAATATGACATTTTTCAAAATCAACTTTTTTTGCAGAAATTGTTTTTCTGTGTAGTGTCCCCCCTTAATAAGGATTTTGATGATGGAAGTGTCTTTAAAGGCAGCTGTAACAACCATTCACTGTGACAAGTGTGGCAAAACGCCTTCAGATGCTTTCCCAAATTTTCGGTGGAGAGTTGCAGCGGCCCACAGTTTTATCTTCAATTTTCAACCGAACATAAACCCGGAAGCAACGAAGTTAGCTTGTGCGAGAGACAGACAGACAGACAAAGAACTTTATTGAGGTCCTGAGAAGTGCTGCCCTTAGAGCAGCACCACGGGCTGCTTCCACGTGGGGACTGAGAGGCCTAGCATCACTGCTGCAGCATCGTTGGCTCTCTGGACAGCCCGGAGTTGTGGGAGAAGCTTGGAACTCGTGATGGCACAGCTCCACTCCTCCTCGGTGACTTGATTGGGCCCCCGTAACAAGGGACACCGTCAGAGCATGTGATCGAAGCTGCTAACTGACCCGCAGTCCGGTCAGGTAGACTCGAAGGTATCCAGAGCAATAATCCTGAAGAAAGCTAACTTGGGATATGATCTAGTCTGCAACATTCCGAGTGTGATTGCCTGAGACCTGGAGAGTTTACTGTGCGGGAACGGAAAAGTCCTGCTTGCCCATTTGATAGTGCTTGGTGACTTCGTTAAAGGTGAATAAGATGTCTTTCAATTCCCCTTAGCCATCCTGCAGATCGGCATCCTTCCCGGCGTGGAGGGTTAGAGCACGCGCCCGAGAGTGAGCAGTATCATCGAGGTTAGTAAGGAAATCTAGCTGAGAGTCAAGATGTGCAAGAGAAAAAAAAACAACATCTTTACGTGGTGAATAATGTTGATTGGGGCGAGCTCTGGTGGTGCTTGTCTGCGTAGGCACTGGGCATGGCAGCCTTAGTCCTTTCGAGCAATACGTA
>JAZHYW010045487.1:0-39633 GCA_037355805.1 Ixodes ricinus
CCTTTTCATGCGTTCAATTAAGATACATGTAGGTGCATAATAGCCTGAAAGCTTTATGTTATTTTATCCAGACGTATACACGTTTCAAACGCCAAATTCTTCGTTGCTTCCTTCCTGCAACAAAATCTCGTGGGGGCTGCTTGGCGCAGCGCATGCGCACGAATGCGCAAAACTTACGCTTTTGGTCGACTTGACGGAGCAGCAGAAAGGTGATATTTTCGCGGACGGAAAAGGCTCACGACGAGTGTAAGCTAAAAATGAAGATTTAATCAACAAACTTGTTCCAGAAACAAAAACAACAAAAAAGCGATCGTCGAGAAAGCGGCAGCAAGCGTCGAAGGCGTGCAAGTAGAGAGCGGCGATAGGTCGGCGTGACAGCGTGCTTACAGCTGAAGTGGAGAGCAGCGAGAGTGGAGTCTCGGCGAAGTCCACTATCGGCATGCTTACCGACTACACCTGGCATTATCTTGAATATTCGACCAAGAATGTTCGGGAGCGAGCCAGGGCGAGACTGATTCGGCAAGGTTACGTTGGCCTCGCTTATCTGGTACACTCGGGGAAAGAGTAAACTCGAGATTTTCTAGAAGTTCCGGAGAGGCGTTCTTTCTCGCTCATGCACGCTGCAGCATAATGACTTGGCTAACTCAGGACAATACGCTTCTTAAAAATGCAACAAAGTAGCCAGGAAACTCCTGATTCCCTATAAAACTAAATCGAGAGAACGAGGCGTCTCGTATTTGTAATCTGCGCAGATGTCCTGTATCACATTTCATCTACCACCAGCCTTCCTGCGATCGAAATGAAAAAGTTACTTTTACAGATCTCTCATAACTAAAAAACAAAATAATCCGTTTTTTGAAGAAAAAAAATATTTGGTGCCTTAGAATCGCCTACAGAAAGGATTCAAACGCCACAAATGTACTGCCCTGCAACTTTCTGAAGCAGAACACATTTGTAACCTTTATCTGTTTTCTTCTTTTTTTTTGTAATTGATTTATCGGTTAAGATGCCGAAGAAGTCAACACATATTTTTTATTGTCGTTTTTATTGATCCTCGCCATAGGCTCACCTCGATCGAGGCACTTTTATTTCTAACTAATAGCAGCTTGAACTGGCAGGTCGTTGCAGAAAACTTAGTTTCAGGATCCCTCTCTTTTTGAGTTCAACATTGCAAGAAGGACCATCGCGAAGCTAAGCGCACTCTCCAGTTTAGAGATAAAGGCCGATAAACATCTGCCGGGAACAACAATCAGAAGGAGTTTCTCTCGTCCGAAATAACCTGTGGCAAGGGCATTTTGACAGCTGGGTAGAGCAGCTTCATTTCTAACCCGAAAACCGGTATCTTTTCTTTTCTTTTTCTTCCCTTGCGCGTCGTTTTTTACATTGATTATTGACTTTTTTTTCCGGGTATTGTGGCATTAAACGATAAGAACGACAAAGACCCAATTACGAAGCAGGCAGTCTGAACATAATAAACCACACCTTGTGTTTACTAAGCCGTCAGTAACTCTGGGCAAAGTTAGTTCGACCTGTCGGTTGTGAAACGTGACCTTTTTATTTGTTCTCCTATTTTTTTCGCGTTCTACGGGGCTATATAATGTTAAATGTATACCACCAAAGTTGAAGGTCCCAATATAACGGCATATGTTGATTAAAGGGAAACTAAAGTATTTTTATCCCGTGCATCTGAATATCACGTTCGTTTTCCCCGAAGATATAATTAAACGAGAGAAAGCAATAAAAAACCTCCGAGCAGTCAATCGCTTACATCATACTATAAAATATTTCGGCCGCAAAGCGCGGTAACGCTCGTCGTGTTCCAGCATGTGCAGTTGCGAAGTTACCAAGCGTACAGGTAACCTTTATTACACGCGCCAAATATAAGACCTATTAACTGTCTTACCCAAAGCATCAAGGTGAGATACGGGATTGAGTTGTTCCACGCGCCGCACGTGCTGGCCTCAGCAGTATGCAACTTTTCCAAAGCAAAAAACCTAAAACAAATGGCATCTTGCACGCACGTTCGTTAATGCTTTCTTTTTGTATGTTACTTAACTGAATCTTTGCTGCAGGAAAGGCGTGCGCGTGTGGCGCGGCGGAACACACAATCCCTGCATTCTCCTTGATGCTTGGAGTAAGACAGCAAATGGTCTATTGAGCCGCCGCAGCCGACCTTCTTTTTTCTTACCCAGATTTACGAGTCACTGAAGCGGGCGTTGACTATCCTCCACAAAGGCTTATGCTGGGGAGAAGGGCACAGTTTGCAGCTAAAATGGCAGCAGCCTGTTCTGCTGGGGCCGCTGAGGAAGTGAAGCGAACGGATAAAATGAAAAGAAAAACTGAAAGGTCGGTTATGGCTTCCAGCGCCCATGCACAGCTGCTGCCGAAGCGTCCATATCCCCCTGCACTGACACCAGTCGTGACGATGACCTTTTATGTCATTTGTGAAAATAGCGAGAGTGCGCGTGCGTATCCGTGATTGAGCGCGAAAACATGCGCAGAGGCAGGCGAGTTCAGAGAAACTCCTGATATGAAGTCACGCTCCGGGAAGGAGGCTGCTTAGCGATCACTTTGCAAACGGTTGTCTGCAGCCTCCGTGCGCCAAAGTGAAAAATAAACTCAATATCCGTGATCTTGGATGCCAAATGAGGACGAATTCAGTAGTATTTTTCCTCAAACACGGAACACAGCTTCAGTTTTCATTTTTGAGAAGCCTCAATGTAAATAACACGCTACGCGAATGCCGCCCATACACAAATCCAACAACGCTCGTCGTAAGGTTAGGCGACGCACGCGCGGGGTGCTCCGTTTTGTCTATCTTGTTACTAGTCGCGTGTCCGCCGCGAGGCCGCCTTGGGGCAAGGCATGTTGGACACCCCGGAAGTGGTAGAGCGGATAACGGCGTGGCAGACCAACACGAAGGCTGGCGGGGGAGCGGCCGTCCATCCCCGATGTACGGGTGCCAAAAGAGGAGTCACTTGGCAAGGGACTGTTTGACTGGGAAACAGAAAGCCGGGGGCACACCCTGCGGCTGGCTCGAATGTATCTGCGTATCCAGTCGGTAGAAGTGGGAGACGACGTCATTGGGGTTATTGGGGGTTATTGGCGGCGAAGCTTGCGATTCTGGGCCACCGCAGGCTGCCTGTACTTTCTGGCACTGCAGCGTGTCAGGGTGGTTTGCGCTGGCGTCACGACAGGCGCTGATCCTCGAAGCACAGGGTGCAGACGACCGTTGTGCAGCAGGAGGCACTAGGGACGCTTTGCCAAACCGTTTGCCGTGCTCCGCGTACCGCCGCTACTGAAACGCTGAAGCATGCTTTTAAGAGCGCGCCCGGGTGTTACCGTGACCGCCCCGGGGCTCTCGCCCAGAAGCATGCGCTGAAAAGGCATCCCGGTAGCGCGGTACGCGGAGCACTGGGAACTGGTCTGCTAAAGGTCTCTACTGTTGCCGGCTAGAACAGGTATCCGTCGGGATCGAATACCCTTAACTTCGGCTTTCGGACAGGCAATAGCGGCCCAGATCACTCGTTTGCCGCTGCAGCTCCCGCACCGTGAGCGGCCACGGTCGGCGACGCTTGGCGCTGTCGAATAAACATCGTGTGCGCGTTGACCGGCAGGGCTCGCCCTGATATAGACTGTCTTTTGACGGGTGAGGACTGGGCGCTACTCTCCGGGAGGCGCCGGGTTCCTTTCCGATGTCTCTGGTGGCTGTGGTATTCCAGATCTTACCCATATGGACCCGAGTTACTCCGGCGGGTCGTGCTGTACGTTGACAACACGAGATTGAAGAACGCTGGGGCCGGGGGCAGGTTTTACGGAACTCCAAAGGTACAAAACTCTTACCCTGGTGTAAGATTGAGTACATTTTGCAGCACGGCCGGTGAGAAGCGTCGGCGGGCCTGCAGGTGAACGTGACAAGTACGAAGCTTCGGTGGACACGACAAGTTACGAAGTTCTCGCGGGCGTCGTGACTGACGTTGAAGAAAGTCGGGGTTGGAGGACCCTGAGCCGTGACCGAGACGATCCCGGCGTGGCTGACCACGTTGCGTGATTCACAAAAGAAGGGACGCAAGGGATGGGGAAGGGCGTGGGAAGACCCAAGCCAGCCCTGCCCGCTTTTAGTAACGCACGTCCGCGATAGCTGCCCGCGCCCGCTTTGCGCAGATGAGAGGAGATTGCGTGCAGAAAAACTCATCGCTTTGGCGGGCCAGCGCTTCGTGCCCACTCAGATGCGCTGTGGACGACTGTCAGACGCGAAGCGCGTTGCCATGGTGTCGCCCTCTGAAGAAGTTCGTTTATTGGTTGGTTGCGGGCTACAGATGAACGTCTGAGACGAGATCCCATGACCCTGACCTATACCTCACCGCGAACTGGCAGACTGTGCACGGGGCTAAGCTGGCGAGGTGGGCTCTGGCGCGGCGGCGTTACCTGTGGTCACCCACCATAAAGGGATAAACAACGGGAACGCGGACGAGCAGTCCGCCCAACTTCAAAATAACAGCTGGAGTGATATATATAGCGCGGAGCCACGCATTACGCTTGGGAACGAGGCAGACATGTACAAGTTACTCAAAAAAAGTAATTAAGTTAAGTTACTGAGTATTGGCCTCAAAAGTAGTTTGAGTAGAGTAGAAATTACTCAAATGGAAAGTAATTGAGAAAATTACTAATTACCGTAAAAAAGTAGCGAATTACTTTTGAAGTTACTTTTGAAGTTACTTTTATATGTTTTTTTATGGTAAAAAGAAAGTACATAGGTTTCGATCCGTTAGCGAAAAATGTGTCATTTCTATTTTGAGGTTTAGCACTGCCTGAGCTTGATTTTTTAGACAGTGCATGCTTGTTTACAGTGTTGCGTAAAGTACATCTTAAAAGTACTTGAAGTAAAGTACAAAGTAAATGAGAGGTTATGTACTTCAAGTAAAGTAGTATGTACACCGGGTGAAATGTACTTGAACTAACGTACTATAAATACAATATCTTTCAAGGTAAAGTACAAGTACTTTTAACACAATCTTTCATGATGACCTTTCATTCCCTATATAGTCTTTTTTTAACTGGTATGCATTGCTACAGGGGTAATCGGAGGTGCATCAGTTTTACGGAAATGGCAGCAAATATTGTATAAAGTCAAGTCGCCACGGAGTAGTTGTTTTACTCTTGCTGACGAGCTATTTGACATAATCAACTTATAAGGCACTTAATTGTGTCGGTCTTATAGCCGCCGTTACTTCATTCAGAGAAATGACCAGATGACGTCTCGAAAGAGCGTGTTTTCACACGACGATACGCCATTTTTTGTTTTCAAATTCGGGGAATGTACATTGAAGTCGGAAGTTTTACTTTCCTCGGAAGGTACAAGTACATGCTCAGAGAATGTACTTCAAGTAAAGTACAAGTTTTCTAAACAGTAGTACTTTAAGTACCATGTACTTAGAGTACTTCCCAACACTGCTTGTTTATTATTTTTTTATATAAAAACGATGGGGGAATTATTAAGGTTTCTCGAACGATCTTCGAACATTCGAAGATCTGCATATACTGAGTTTTGGGAGGAAAGGCAACGCGAAAAGGTCGCCTTTGCGTTGCACTTTAGCACGCAATTCTTCGAGTACAGCACAAACTACGGCAGCACCAGATGAGCTTCAGAGCAGGTGCTGCATTTTGTTGCCTCCTTTGAATGAGGATGCAGTGTGTGCACCTCCTGTAGTGGGCGAAAGTTTCTACGCTGGGGAGAAGCGGGGACCAGCCCTTTCTCCAAATGGGTCAAGTCTCCTTGAGCTTCACACAAAGAAACGCCAGTCTTCGGCGCTAATCCCGCAGTTACTCGGCCTCTCTTGCGTCGTGTCTGTTCGCTCCCCGCGCCTCGTAGCAGTGTTGTTGCAGTGGGGGGGCTCGTGAAAATTTTTGGGGGTTTCGGACTCTCCAAACTATTTTCTCCCCACCCCCCTTCCTACGCCACATGCTTCTCCCTCTTTGCAAATATCAGCTGATCTTCCAACATCTTATGTCTTTTGTGCAGGAATGTTTGTTGATAGGCAAAACAACCACTAAAATTCGAAAGTAATTTGTAATTTGAGTAGAAGTTACTGAGAAAAAGTAATTAAAGTAAACTACTAATTACCGAAATAAAAATGTAATTGAAAGTTACTAAACTACTCAGAAAAGTAGTTAAACTACAGTAACTTGAGTAGAGTAGTTGAACTACGTACAAGTCTGCCAAGGCAGACCTTGAAAACAACAACCCTCCGGAGTGCTCACCCGTCTTTCACGGTTGCAGCTGGAAACGCTGGCGCCTGCGTGCATTACCGGATTAGGTCAATACCCGACCAAGGCTTGTTAGCATCTGTCCCTGCGTTTGTGCGCGACGGTGTTATGTTTTGGCTGCACTGTCGCCACCTTGGCCCAAGGACGCTTGTGGGAACGGAATGCGAGGGAGGCTCCTTGCTCGGAAATGTCGCTTCATCTGCCGGCGTCTTATTTATTTCTGCGCTCAAACTTTCGTGATGAGCAAAATTAGCACTAGATTTCGAAAGTAGTTAGTAATTTGAGTAGAAGTTACCTAAAAATCGTAGTTAAGTTAAACTACTAATTACCCAAATAAAAGTTGTAATTGAAAGTTACCAACTTACTCGGAAAAGTAGTTAAACTACAGTAGTTTGAGTAGCGTCAGTTGAACTACGTCCAAGTCTGGGAACAGGTTGAATGGCTTCCCCGCTTGCCATGGTGGTCACTGCATGCAGATTGTGGCTGCGGGGTGCTGCCCGAACTGTTTCCACGTGACGATGTGCAGCGCGCAGGGAACTGACCGAACTCATCAGCGGTGCAGTGGCTGACATTCGTTGTGCGACAGTGACGTGGAGCGTCTTCGTTATAATTTTTTTTAATTTGTTTTGTGTCCCCATAGAAATGTTATTACGAGAGTATGCGTATATGAAGCATGCCCTCTTCTCGACCGATAAAGCGTCACCGGTCGTCGAATTTTGTGTAGTGCTGTCGGCCTACGCCGTACAACAGTCTTTGCGTTGGAGATGTATAGGTTAGGCGACGCAGCGGGGTGTTTCGTTTTGTATATTTTGCTAGCGCCCGCACGTCCGCCGCGAGCACCCCTTGGGGCGAGGCATGTTGGACACCCCCGGGGTGGTCGGCGTGCGCGAGGAGTGTTTTCTTTTTTGTTTGTATGCGGAGGCGGCTGCCGCTCGGCGCATGTTCTGTGGCCGATCGGGTTTCGACCGAGGGTTCGCTGTGGCGCCGCGAAGACGGCGACCACCATCGATGTTACGGGGCTGTCGCCTCAAGTCCGTTAGGGACTTGCGCGCCTCGGCGCGCGGCGGTTTGGGCAGCCCCCGGGTCCATCGCTGTGCGCGAGAAGTGTTTTCTTTGTGTTTGTATACGAAGGCGGCTGCTGCTTGGCGCGTTTAACGTGGCCGAGCGGGTTTCCACTGAGGGGCTTGCTGTGGTGCCACGAAGACGGCGACGGCGACCACTGTCGAAGTTACGGGGCTGTCACGTCGAGTTCGTTGGGAGCTTGACGAATCTGCTGTCTGCGCCGAGTCGGCCATTGGACGGGGAGCGAGCGACTCTGAAGGGATTCAAACCTATTGGCTGATCCCTTCCCGCAGGACCGTACGCGTCTGGGGATCTATTCGCTGCAGGACCGTCCGCGTCTGCAGGTTGTCTACTCGGACCACCAAAGTTGTTTAAGAAGCAAAAAATTTGCGCTGCACAACGCGTGTGTAACCGATTCCAGTATTTACAGAACAAGCCAATCCGAAGCTTCTTTAATACTGATTTATTAAATGTGCCGAGTGTGGCCTCACGCAGAAAACTAAAAAAGGAAATTTATGGTTAGTGTAATGGAGCCGTTTCCATGAGCGAAATGTAGCCAGCTTCCTGGTTTGCTTGGTTCTTGCAAGAGTTCCATGGTGGCCGCTTGAGCTTTCCCCATACAAGAATAATCACACTTCGTCCGAGGATATATTACGCTGCTGCGTTCTATTACTAGCTAAAACCCGGAAATTACGCTGATGTGGTAGCTGGGCTAGGGAGGCATTATCGCTGAATTGCGTCTCATAATGGTAGCTTTTCGACAAACGATAAGGACTACCTTACGCCTGCTGCACGTGAAGAATCCCCATAAACACTATACTTCGTTTCAACTTGGGTCCAGACGCAGCCGATGCTACGAGCGCGAGCGTGTGGCCCTGAACAGTGCTTGCATTGCTCGAGCGCGCGTGCTTGGCAGGGACGCTGAAAGCCGGGAGCTCGCGCTTGTAGCATCGCCTGCGTCTGGACCCAAGCTGAAACGAAGTATAAGCGTTTATCGGGAGATGGTAAGAGTAGCTTTTGGTCGATAGTGCGGCGACTCCATATATTCGCTCGAAGCTAGAGGGCTTCTTTTATCAGTCGGATGTTTTATCAACATTTCTTATCAAGCATGAGGCCTGCGAGCAAACGAACAACCATATTTTATTTTAGGAAATAAATCCTGGTACCGCTGAAATACCGATTGTTGGCATTAAAACATCGTAGAGCTCAGCACCCCCCCCCCCGGTCATCTTTTTTCTTTTTTCCAACAGATCGAATGGTTGCATGCGATGAAAGATCGCAATCGGTCTTGTGTAGTCAGCGCTGTTTTTTCACTTCCCTGTGTTTATTTCTCCGATTTCAATTTGCGCTCAGTTGTAACCGTATGACTTTGTTGTATATTAATAGAACCTACAAAGTAGGGCTGGGCGTCGATTAAAAATGTTAACCCGATTAATCGCCACCCTTTAATCGATTAATTAATCGATTAATTGGTTGCGTTGATTTTTATAAATAATATAGTAAAAAGAGATAGCAACAGCTCGTCTTGCCTTTGAAGACTTATTTTACTCTCTGTTACACGGCGTAAAAGACATTTACAATTCAGGATGCATATAGTTCAACGATTCAAAGACTCGCATATTTTTGCTCAAGCTCCGAAGACAAAAAAGTGTGTCCACATTTTCCGACAGGAAGACAAGAAGTCAGGGCTTATGCGATGCTTTCTTCTTTTTCAGAGAAAGAGGCCTCAACGAGAAGGCGTTGATCACTTGTCGCAGACAACAATCAGCACCCATGTAAGTACGCCGCTGCAGCAAGGACCTTACTGCAGCGGCGTACATAGGTGCTTCGCTCGTACGTGATACTGAAGCGAACGTACGCTTCCTCTGTATGAAAACGGCTTTTTGCAGATGATGCAATAGACCTCCTTCGGGTTAAAAACTTCACCACTGGAGTTTACTTTAAACCCCAACTTTTCAGCGAGATTGCCTTTTATACCCCATTCACACGACCGTAAAGGTACCTTTAGCTAAGGGACCTTTATTCTCTGCGGCCAATCAATTAACGATGTTCTACGTGTGGCGTGTTCTCGCGACCCAAGAGCACGGGCTGAGTCGCCGATAGCAAAGGGAGCTATGTTAAAGGTACCTTTCTGTTGACCGTGTGAATGGGGTATTATACTCGTGAACTCGTCCATTTGTACAGGCCGAATACTGGAACAAGTAACCATGGCGTTGTTAGCTTCCGAGCTTGTTTTTCTGCTTGTTCGTCTTGCCTGGGCAGGATGTGTAATAGATCCTCAACACGTGAACTTTCGCTGTCGTAAAGGGATCAATTGCGGGCCCGGCTTGTTCGTCTGGCCTCGGTAGAACTGTAATGTATATCCTGGAACACGGGACGCTTCGCGAGCACGAGAATTGAACCTTACTCATACTCATAGCACCTGGTTGGGAACAGAAAACCGCTCAGGACAGAACGACCGGATGCACGCCACGCAGCGTTTTCCTTGAGAGGGGGGGGGGGGGGGGCAGGGGGCATTTAGTCACCCCTAGTTTGGGAAGGTCGCCCAGGATAGAGCCATACATGCGTCCAGTTGACTTCTTTTTGAGTACCGATTAATAAACCTATTAACCGGTTAAAGATTTGATCGCGATTAAAGCCTTAATCGATTAATCGGAAGGTTAATCGATCAATTGCCCAGCCCTACTACAAAGGTAAGGGCTCGATTGTACGGGGAGATTGAGGCGGCGGTCCCACAGCCGCAACGATGATGCCGGCTATGGCTTTGCTTAGGCTCATGTTCGCGGTTTAACTTTCGCGTCTATGCGTGAATAACGCTATTCGTTCTAAATGCAAATAAATGAATTATTCATCTTCAATACTGTCGGCCAGGGTGTGATACCTGTTTCTGCAAAAATAACTCGCAAATAAAAAAAACTAAAAAAGTGCAATTTTTGATATCTTCGAAGACGTGCCGCTACGAAATCTCGGTTTCTGCATTTGTAATGCAGTCAATTTTCGATGTGATTTTAATATTAGATAGATAAAGAACACGTGCGGTCTCGTATCTACATCTTTTTTCTAATTAATTGCTTTTTGTTTTGTTTTTTAGTGTATTTTATTTTTACACAAATTGAAATTATCATAACTCAGTTTAGCCTTGTAACTGAACAACGAACATTGAAGGCGTATTTGTGATAAACCTATCAACGCAACGCAATATATATATATATATATATATATATATATATATATATATATATATATATATATATATATATATATATATATATATATATATATATATATATATAGAAAGCGCAACTCGTGCCGTTTCGTCGTAAACTCGGCCTTTAAAGGCCTAAATTTCAAAACTTCATCCGAGGAGATCTACGTTTTTTAGGATAGAAGTATAGTAGATGGTCTGACATTTTTCAATTGTGTGCTAGCGGAACTCAATTGTCCCTCTATAAGGCTAATTGCTTTGTATTTGTCCAAATTCGTTTAAAATAATTTTCAATTAAAGGAATATTTTGAAGCTTGGATATATACGCGAAAAACGCAATTCAGAGAAAGCGAGAGGTATTCTGAATGCAAATTTGTTATGAGGACTTTCCTCAATCCATTTAAGGTTACTTTACACTATTATAATTTTTCATAATCTAGCTAATTATTCTAAGTATCCAATATCATTTCAGCTGTAGCAGACGACGCACACTGGCACAATCTCTTGCTTCCACAGATAATCAGTTCTATGTGATTTTCCCGAAGACGATAAACGTGAAACTGGATGGATGGATGGATGTTAATGACAATGCCCTTTGTAGCGGGCGGCAGCTTGCGCCACCTAGCTTAAGTCTAAAAGACAACCATATGATAACTCCCGCCCTTCCAAGTTAATTTTCTCCAGTGTGGAATATCACCAAGATTACCTTTGGGGGTCTAACCCTCGTTGCGATGTTGCCCACTTCGGGCATTTCAATTCCAATGTGTTTGCTGTATTGGCGCTAGAGCCGCCTAACGCAACCTTCCGTGGGTGCGTGCATGGCTCAGCAAGTTATTCTTTCAAAAGTTTCTTTTTTATTATAGAGTAACTACGAGTCATCCAAGTTTTGCTGCAAATAAGTTGTACGATTATAAAGGGCGTTTTGCTGAAAAATGTGACCTCTTTTTTTATAAAAAATAAAGGGGAGGTATTAAAAATATCCAAAGAGCGATCGTTTGTTGTGCGGAATAGTGCCAATGATGTGGCGTCCAAAACAAAAACCAAAAAACGTGGAAGAGCAGAAAAATAAATCAGAAAATGGGAAAGCGGAAAGAAAAGAACAAGGAGGAAAGCTGGAGGTTCAAGCACGGACACATGTTCACACAGATACGGACATGGACTTGGAGATAGGCGAGATACGATGCCCTTAAGTTAGAAGAAATTAAAAGGCGTCTATTATGAAGCACACACGAACTTTCAGTGTCCATTATAGTACTGCAAGCGCAGTTCTACTGTAGAGAAGTTGCTGAACGTGGTTACACCATTAAGCCTCATTCTCACAGCCGTTTTTCCCCGTCCCGGCGTGAGCGCAGGGCGGCGCTCACACCGGGCAAGGGGTTTTTGGACTGACCTGGCCACAGAATCGCGCTGCCGGAGCCGAAGTGCGTCGAAAGACGATGTTCCACGTCTCCGGAGCTGACAGAAGACAAGGGGCGCCGGAGTCCCGCCCCCATGGGGGAAGATCAATCCCAGAATAATAAACTTTCGCTCAATCTGGCGGATTCTTAAAAGTTGTGGGACCATTGGCACGGCCGTGGGAGTGGCGGATTTCGGAAAGGGCGAGGAGCGGGACGACTTGAGCGTTGTTTGATGTTTAGTGCTCTTGAACAACGGGCATACATAATTTTGGATTTACCGATGATCTGCCGTTCGAAATTGTGAGACCATATCGGTTCCTTTACGATAGATGAAAATGCTATTTTAAGGAAGAAAATACGGTGTCCATCATCGAGGAAAAAATGTGGCATTACGATTGATTGATGTGAAACGTACAAGCAGCGGGTCTTGTTTTTGTTCCAAAATGAGAGACAAATAAAGTGTATTCATACATGCAAGATCCTCATTGCCGACCATAACGCAAACTCTAAAAAACAAAGAAGTTGAAGCGGCGCCCATCGACCGCTGCAGTTGGTGATCGGCGGCTCCACAAAGTAGTCACAAGAGGGGGCTTACAAGACTGATGGTAAAGATCTAGGGAAGTGTGAAATTGCGCACGAAAATGGGATACAAAAGTCGGACAGCAAAATTTGAAAAGATGGTGCAGAAAGATTTCTAGGCTGGTTGGCGCAAGCTACTGCCAAATACGAAGGGCACAGTCACCTGCATCGATCCATCCATGTAGCTATCGCCGGCAGCTCCGTTGCCGCTGGTTCGAACGGTCCACCGTCCCCGCACCGTCCCGACTTCGGCACGGCGCCGAAGTCAAACCCTGGGATCCTGGCCTCGAGCGCCACCCCTGCCCGTTTCGACCTGGATGAGCATCGTACCGGCGTGCGGTCTTGTATCACTACTACGTGCGCACGTTAACGACCCCAAATTAGCAGTCGTCCTGCACTGGAAAAATTGCTCATCTTCAGTGTAAACCAGTGTCGCCCCATCCTGGCAGACCGACCTTACGCTGTATAAATCACTAAACATTTATTTCGATTTTGATTTTTGTCACGGCGCCGACGGCGCTGCCGCAGGGACGGGGCGAGGCGCCGGCTGTGTGAATGAGCAACAAGGCCATACACTTTCGTTACCTGCTCATGAGAATGAAAGTGAAAGTGGCACAGTCTGCTCTTCAATTTGAGACACGGGGTATATGTTTTATTAGGTCTACTTTTTTTTTGCCAGATAAAAGGTTGTTTCGCGATTACGCTTTTTTTGTGTCTGTCCTATTTTGCTGATTATGGCGTTATGCGCCGAAACACTTAGGTAGAGGAGGGGACGAAAGCGCGCGGCGACGTCAGAACGCCGATCTCTGGCTTGAATGGAATGAGATATAGCTGCATTTGTTTCACTGCACTCGTCAAACGCATTCGAACGCGAAAGTCAAACACCGGAAGCCGGCGTTCCGCGGTCTAATGTGTTCGACCATAGCCTCCTCTATACTGACAAAGCCTGACAGATCGCCACGAGAAGCGGCCGCCGAAATTGAAAGGGTAGAGTGGCAGACAACGGATGGAGAGGAGAGCTACGTGACGGGCACCTCGCTGCGGCGAGACGCCGAAACACACTTCTCCCGAGCGATGGCGTGTCCACTCGTGCTCCTCGGGTTCCTCGCGCTACCGCATCTTTTTACGACGGGTTTGAAAACCATGTTTCGGGTCCTCGCCTCTGCAAAAGCCGTGTGCCGACGTCCAGGTTCCCCGAGGAATGCTCTCTGCTACCAGATCCTCACGCTCCAAATCTGCGACTGGGCACTCCATGGCTCCGTCGTCGAACTGCCAGGCTTTGTAAAGAATAGAGGAGGCTATGGTTCGACGAGTGCATCAGAGACAAAGGCAGCTAGCTTTAGGTATACTCGCTAATCATTCACACCCGAGCTTGACGTTCTGACTTCCCCGCGCGTTCTCGTTTCCACCTCTACCTCAGTTTCTCGGCGCATGTAAAAAAGTCATAATGAACTAACTTTTTACTTGGACCTTGCGTTTGTCATATAGTGAAAGTGGCGCGGGACCTTAAACTATAATGCAAGGAAGTCAAAACTTTATTAGCAGTTCACATATCACATTGTTTCCATCTTACTTTCAGTGCTCCACTAACTCCTTCATCATATAATGAAGCTTGCAATCTTGCGAAAAAATTCTCAATAGGCCAGTCTTTTTTAGTATCTTATTTTTTTCTAGCGCTCAAATACAACGCGGCACGACTGTCTGCAACCAGTATATACTGCGCTGTGTAGGCTGCATCTGCGGGATATATATCTCTCGTGCAATCGTCACACGTCTTCTGCATCGTTCAGTTCGATTTAGCTTTTTGTATTTCCAACAAACCAATTTTTTTCTCCTCGAGCGCCACTCATTGAGTGAGCGCCATCGGCGAAACCTGTCGCAGGCCTGTACCGGATGCCCCAAGTAGCGGCCAGGCTTTTTAAATCGACCGCGAAATTCGGTTTCTTAACGTATCACGCTACGAGTTTGTGCAGCGCAAAGAGCAACATTCGCAAAGAGCGAACTTACCTGAGGAAAAAAGTAAAGAAAGAAAAAGGCTTAACTCCTATGGAAACGCAACGAAGCCACCGCTCTTCAAACAATACGGCGCCGTTTCGAACGGGAGACAAGAGATGGCGCAAGCGGTCGCGACGCCGACTGCCGCCAACGAACGAGCATACGGCGCCGAGAGCCGGCATCTTTAGCAAACGGTCTTTTCGTCGTTGGTTTGGCACGTAAAACCCCTAATTTCACTTTTCATTAAAGCATTTCTGTGAAAAAACAAGCCGATTCGATATTTGGCTAGCACCTTTTCGCTAACGGATCAAAACCTATCTACTTCCTTGTGACCATAAAGATATATAAAACTAACTTCACAAAGTGATTTGCTACATTTTTAGGGTAATTAGTAATTTTCTCTATTACTTTCCATTTGAGTAATTTTTACTCTGCTCAAAGCACTTTTGAGGTCGATGCTCAGTAACCTAATTACTTTTTTTGAGTAACTTGTACACGTCTGTCCTGGTACGTACATCGCACTGACTTTCCATTGCGCGATCGGGAGCTCACACCTTGTTCCACGATAACGCTTAAAAGGTAATGAGATGCTAAAATTGTTTTAACGTATATAACTACTTCCCATTTGGTTTCTCTCTATGCGATTGGAAATCATGGTTTAAAGCAAATGCGAACAAAAATAATGTTCTGAACTTAACGAGCAAAAAAGAAAAGAAAAAAGAAATAACTTAGAATATTTAGGACTTCAATTATTCTTGCCAAACACTTCCCGCGGAGCTTTGCATCGGTGAAAAATGTTGTTTTGTACGTTTGCAGTAGTTATTCTACGAATGACACCACCCGATGAAAAGTCAAACTTTCTACCGAATTTGTTTTGCATAGTGTGGTGACATTCGGAACACAACAATCTACCGACAACCAGCTTGCTCCGGAGCTGACCTTGGCATTTCGCTAGCTCGCATTCAGCCTAGATATCAACACGCCTTGTTCGCGTGCAGAATGAAAACCTGTAACATAGTGAGAGAACTCATAGGAAACTAAGAAAAAGTAAAAGTTGATAGCAAATAGTTGAATAGTAACCTAGATGCAGCATATAAATCCCGTAGGAGTAAAAATGGCCCCGCGACTTACATTTAAAAGAAATACTGTTCAATTTCTGTGTACCACTTAAACCGTCCTGTGCATAATTGTGTTTTATGAGTAACGCAGCGGACGCTAACTCTAGTCTCAGCCTTCCAGACAGGCGACACCGTGTCTATGCAGGCGAAGGCAACGCCAGCCGAAGAGGGAAAGGGGAGCACTAGGAAATCGGGAAGGGAGAGGAGGATAGTGAAATTGAGGTTTGTCTCCTCCTCCCAAGCCTTCCTAGTGCTTGCTCTTTCTCCCCTTGCCTGGCGTGGCCTTCGCCTGTACTTGACGCAACTAGTGACACGGAGTATAGTGTGTACCCACGCACTCTTTTTGTACACTTGTCTTTTTGGTTGATGTGGTTTCCGAAGTTTTCGCAGCTGGCGAAATCTTCTCGAAGCGTCTCAGAGCCCTCTCTCCTGCCTCTTCTCTAGGTTTTATATGCTTTGTTTTTTCTCACAGTTTTGTTGCAGAGCCGCAGGGGCTCGCGACGCAGGTGTTTGGCAGCCGGCAAACCCTCAACGATCGCGGCCACCGCTGTACGCTTTACCTTTCGAGGCTAAATCAAAGATAACTTCAGTGAGAAACAAAAATATGGTCTTAAAACTGGTTTCACACACTTCCTTAAAAAAAAATTTTTTTTAGCATGCGTGTTTTTTTGTTTTTTTTTTCCCTGGGATTAACGGTTGTTGCTTGCCCCGACGGGGACGCTGTTGCGCCCTCAAGGAGGCCCATCAGTTACTCCCGTTTTCTACCGTATTACTTTGCGACTGCCTCCCGTTAACCGAGCTATGCAGCGTTTACAGTAAAGATACCGAACTTGTAAACACTCACTCGTCGTAAAAGAAAACAAAATTGCTTTCCTCGCAAAAGCGATTTGTAACTTTGTTCTTGTCGTTTATTATGAAATCGAATGGCGAAAAAAGAAATAAAAACTTGCAAAACAAAAAAAGGGAGAATGAAAAAACGGGCCACGTTACGGAGTATAAAATTTCCGAACGAGGCTTTCGCAACCGCAATATTTATGACCCCGCGCCAGGTCACAAGCTTAAAGACACAGCACTATGCTCTCTCAGCGGTGGTGGAACACGGAAGAAGTTATGTGTTTACCGAGGACAACGGCTCCGCGCTCTGCACATTAGAAAACTTTGTTTCCTGCCAGCAGTGAGATATCTCAGGGCATTATCAGGGGCAGGACCGGATTAACGATGAAACCATTATAAAAGCCCAAGCCCAAAATCCCCTTTTGTTGTTTTCTTTTTCTGTTCTTTGTTTTTTACTTTTTCGATAAATTAATTACCAGTTTAAATCATCGTTGTGGTGGAGAGGAAGTAAGTATTACATTTGCAATCCTGATACACTATTGAATTTCCACGGAGCCTCGTTGATTTTAGTTCGTAACGAACGGCAATTGTAAGGCTGCTTAGGCTGAACTATTTTTATCGAGGCGCAGAGTAGAATGTTCATGTTTCTTTCTTACCTGCGAGCCTTAACTTGATTTATTTCACTATACAGTCACTCGCAGTTAGGTAACGCGGGATGTGGTTACTCTTGATAATCTTATTATCTCTTCGCAGCCAATGAGACTGCAGCATTGGTTGATAAGAACACCGAAGAACGTATCACAAAGCAAGAAATGTGAGCAAAACAAGCCACGTTCTGTCTAACTGTGAGTTACTATAGTCTCCATGGGTGTTTAAATGCCTCAGAACCAGGCATGGCGTCATGATTAACGTCGCAGGAAAAACAGCTCAATCCCAGATGGCCGCACAGACGCTGCTCTCATCGTCTACACGCTGCTCGGTCGGCTCGGTCGACTACGGTATTAAGCCAGGCACATAGCCAGAATTTTGTTCGAGGTGGGGGGGGGGGGGGGCGCCCATGACAAAATGTTGTATGAGGGGGAGGGGAGAGACGAGGTCCCAGCAAAATGGAAGATATCGGGGGGGGGGGGCGGGCCCTATGGGCCCCTCCTCCCCCTTCCGGCTACGTGCCTGGCTTAAGCTATACTTCTGCTTCGTGCCCGCGAATCTGCTTCGTCTGCCGGCTGGCTTTCGATAGCCGGCCTGCGTTCGATACGATCAAAGCTTCTACGGCGTTCTCAACCCGATGCCATGCTCAGTGTTTGTGCGTACGGCGTCTGATATGCAATCGCTTTCCAAAGCCGCGCTATGAAGACTTGCTCTAGACGACGCTCCTAGAGCTCTGGCTGAAGCGTCTGCCACACGGCGATTTTCTGCTGGCCAGGCAACTGTTAAACTCCGGATCTCACCTGTGAGACACCGGTTCAGTTTACGCCGCCACGTAAATATGGGGTAAAACAACCACGTTGTCACGGAAATGTCATGGCAACGCAGTTGTTTTGCCGAATGTGTACATTGCGGCACCCGTAACTGAGCCTTTTTATAGCCGCGTTTACATGAATGCGACTTCAGCGCATCGACTCCAATCGTGCTTCGAATGAAGCTGACGCGGCAATGTTGACAGGAATGCTCAGCATCAGCAAACCCTACGCGAAGGTGGTGCCACGCCGTGTCAAAGCTCAAAGTTAAAGCTGCGTTACCGGCACCAGTCACACCACGTGACCATGTTTTCCGGTGCATCAAACTTGAAGGCCTTTCGAGTTTCGACGCTTTCGGCGAGCGTAAAGATCGTGCCGGCTGTGTTCGGTGCTGTGCAAGAAATTACGAGACGGAATAAACATAAAAACCCAAGCGTGTTTGGGCTCCGGGTCGGGCCGCTGGGCCACTCTGCACTGCACCAGAGGCGTCGTGTGTGCGCAAGCCCTGGCGAGCGAGATCTTTCCCGAACGCTCGGAGGACACCATCGCGCTCGCCTCGCCAAGCCCAAACCTCGCCGACCGCGACCGGACAAACCGAACCCCGCGGGCGAAAGGCTTCGGCGCAGCCAGGAACGGCGCCGAGGTAGGAGCTGCTCGTTCTGCGCTACCATGCAGTGCTCGGAGCCTTCGGCGTCGTTCGTGCTTGCACCAAAGACTTCAGGGCCTCCCGCGGACGAGCAAGTCGTACTTCGCAAGGCTTGGACGGGGGCCGCCCTCATCAGAGCAGTTCAGCTATATTCCGCTCACTTATAAAGGCAGTAATAGCTCGCGTTTCTTCTCGGGAGAAAACTGCGGGCGACCACACGGGACCGCCCTCCGCTCCTCCGACGAGGTTTGCCACCGCTATGTTCTCAGCTGTTCACTCACTCCTGCAGCGAGCGCCTTCCTATAATCCTCCCGTTCCAAAATGCGATGCGACCTCCGTTTACATGGGCTGAATGAATACGCATTCGCCGTCCTGATCCACTCGCTCTAGCGACTTGAATGCGATGCGCTTCCTTAGCGCATTATGCCGTTTACAAGACTGCATTGAATGCGACAACTGGATTCGATGCGACTAGTCGCATCCATGTAAACGCGGCACCCTGGCTTAGATATTGAGGGGTTCATTTTGTGGCCACCCCTATACTGAACGTCCGCGAGAAAACCGAACCCTGTTTTTCGCACCGCAAAAATAAACTAGACATGGCAGAGAGCTCAAACTCCGCCAGAACGAAGCCCCAGCCGTTCGAGCGAGATGACAAAGTTCCGACACTTACCATTACCGGAATAAAAAGTTAAAAGTGAAAGACTGTTTTCGTCTATGAGTGGACGCCGCCCGTGAAAAGCAGCATACGGAATTTCACTGTTTGCAACCGCATCTCACGGATGGTGCATCCATCGCGGTCAAGTTTCTGTTTCAAGATGTCGGTAAACTGTGGCACAGTATACTGTGCCGCGGTTTACGACACAGACACAGAGAACGTCGCATCGTTTCTCACGTGCTCCGCTCGGTTTGCGTACGATTCCAGGTTGTTGTTGGACTTTTTTTTTAACGCAGGTTAGGCTTGCTAAATTGTGTATTTGTATAATGCCTTTGTTTATCCAGAATAAAGATGTTTCGTTGCTTCACCAGCTGGCTCGGCATTTTTGTTCTTGGGACGTGAGCCTTTCACTGATTTACAGGTTGAACGTAGTGTGCGACACCAGACTGCGTAAGATGAAGGTAACACAGGGAGAGATATCCGAGGAGAAAAGAAGGCGCATACAAAGCATCTTCTTTGCAAGGGGATTCAGAGACATGGGAGAGCAGCCGCGACAAGTGTGACCAGGCTCCGTGACGACAGCATTACCAGCCCAGAAAAGGGCCTTTGTGAGGGCATGAAAATAAATAAACCGCACACTTGACGGGAAGGTGTAAGTTCGCTCCGTTGACTGTTGTCAGATCAGTTGTAGACAGAGCCCTACTGCTCTAGTTCAGTCGGAACCAAGGCTTCGACATGGCCTCCTCGGTGTCAAGTGCAGAGGCCAGGCCAGGTTCGTAATCTCCGAGTGCCGTAGCTCGCATCTCGTCCGTGATGAGAGCGAACGCTGCCTCAATGCGCTGCTTTAAGGCGTCGATTGTGGGGATACGGCTTTTGTACGCCTGGGACCTCACGAGCCCCCAAACGAGAAAGTCGCATTTTGTGAGGTCTGGAGACCGGGGCGTCCACGCAGTGGCGTCACGAGGGTCAGCGGTACCCGGGGCGGTAGCCCGGTACCGCTGACACCCCCACCTCCCCCCCCCCCAACCGCTCTCGCGTGGCCCGCCGCGACTCCCCCCCCCCCTTCCCCACCCGCTCTCGTGGCCCGCCGCGACCCCCCTCTGAGCGCTGCACCCGGGGCGGTCCGCCCCCCCCCCCCCCCTTGTGACGCCACCGCGTCCACGGCATGTTCGGCGATCTCCGGCCCATCCAGCGTCCTGGAAAGATGGTGTCCAGCCAGTGCTTCACACTTGTCACCCAGTGGGGTGGCGCCCCGCCTTGCATAAAAATGCATACGTCCCGTGGCATGGGCAATGCTTACAACTCGGGAAGAAACTCATTCTGCATCATTTGCAGTTAGGTGTCTCCAGACACGTTGCTGCCAAAAAAAAAAAAAGAGGCAACGATGCCCCCTCTCTAAATTCCGCACCAGACTGTTACTTTCGGCGACTGCAAAGTCTTCTCGAGTGTCCAGAGTGGATTCGTCGAACTCCAATGGCGGCAGTTTTGAGTTTTAATCTGAGTCGCTTCTCGTAGTCACCGGACAACAACTCGTGAATCGGGCCAAGCTTGTACGGGCGCATCTCTCAGATAGCTTTGTGCACGGTGTGCTTGAATACAACGAACCAACGTGCGGCTCTTCGCAAAGACAAATGAGGATCTGCCTCGAAGGCACCGACGATGGCGAAGCGGAGCTCTTCCTTCTGAGGAGGAACGTGCAAGACGTGCGTTTTGTTCTTGGCTCTACTTTCTTCTGCAAAGAGCCGAGCCCACGTCCAGATCACCGTCTTGGAAGGTGGCCGTAAGCCGAACTCCGAGAAGAACTTGCGCTTGACCTTTTTACAGCTCTCCAGTTCGGCATGCCACAGTACGACCTCACCCCATTGTTTGCGCATTAACAGCCGCATAAGGAACACCAGTTGGTAATAGAATAAGACTCAGCATAAATAATCAATGCAGGTGCGCGTAGATGACTGTCGGCGTCCGTGAAGAAAGAAACAAACAACGTCTGCTTCGCTATTTAACAAATTGTCTTTATATAAAAAAATAAAAAAGCCCGAGTGACTACAATTTTAGATTCTTTTTTAGTTTTGTTTTCTTCTATTAACAACCTACAAAGTTGGGGACAAGCATACGCTACTTTTGTCAGGTGTTGTAACTTTGCCGCCAGTCGTTCGGGTTAGACAAGCGAGAAAGCGCGGGAAGCCTCGAGGGCAAGTGGCACCATCTGTGAGGTGCAGTCGCAAACAAGTATTCCGTCTGCTAGTTCTCACGGATGGCGTCCTCTCATAGACGAAAGCAGTTTTGCCCTTCTAACTTTTTATTTCGGTAATGATAAGTGTCGAAACCTTGGCATCTTGCTGGAACCGCTGGGGCTACGTTCTGACGGAGTATGAGCTGTCCGCGATGTACAGTTCATTTTTTGCGGTGCGAAAAACAGGGTTCGGTTTTCTCGCGGACGGCCAGTACTTCCGTTACGCTTCTCTCCATACATGGAAAACGCGGACGCCACCTCTTGCCCACTATCCGTCCTTTTATGTTAAGCAAGAGATCCAGTGGCGCCATCTAATGGTAGTCCCTGCACACTTCCAGTTCACGTATATTTCCACATTTATTACTCATCGTTCTTTTGTCATAAGAGTAAACTAAGTCTGACAGTGTGTAAGTGGCCATTTCCAGAAGATAGCGTATAGATTTTATTTCGCAAATACTGTGAAACCCGCCGTCTAGTTCAGAACCGGAAGCGGATGGGGGCTATATTCACACTGGCGCCACCACGTTTCAACTCAAGCGAGAAAGAGCCAATAACCTCCTTGATAGTCACAGCTTAAGAAGCGCGAGGCGTGGTGATTGCCAAATCTCTTATACTCGCTCCGCTGGCCACGAGAGAACAGCATTAGTCGATGAGAGCGAAGACCGAAGAATGGCGAAGCAAAACGCGTGACCATAATAACACATGCCCTGCGTTTCTAAAGGTGTCAGTGATTATTAGCTATAGTGAGCGCTCTCTATTCGGTGCTACTCATTTAAAACTACGGTGATTACTCGAGTGATAGGCGCAACGTTTATCAACAAAACCGACGCAATCCATTTTCCCGTGGAGCAAGCGGATATCCATTGAACGCGATCAGTAGTACCAGTGACCTGCTGTACAGAGACAACGTCCTCCCGCCAAACTGCTACTTGCGCATATCGCATTGTGCTGGCACATCCTTTTCTACCCTCACAAGGCATGGCAGTTCGACGGCGGAGCCATGGAGTGCCCAGTCGAAAGATTTTGAGCGCGAGGATCTGGTAGCAGAAAGCATTTCTCGGGGACAATGGTATTCAGCGCACAACTTTTGCAGCGGCGAGGACCCGAAACATGTTTTTTAAACCCGACAAGAAAAGAAGGGGTAGCGCGAGGAACGCGAGGACCACGGGCGTACATCCCATCAATTTGGAAAAGTGTGTTTCAGCGTTTCGCCGGGCGCCCGTTACATGCCTCTTCTCTCATCCGTTGTCTGCCGCTCTACCTTTCCACTTTCGGCGGCCGCGTATCGTGGCGATCTGCCAAGCTGTGAGAGTATAGAGAAGGCTATGGTGGTGGAGATTCGTTTCCTCGAAAATCGCTACGTTTCTTGGGTAGAACGCAGTGGTTGGCTGAGCGTGCGATCTCTGGGAACGCGGGCCGTGTTCATAAATTCTGTGACTATTAAGGCTCGTTCACACAGTTACGTCGACCGCGTTGCGCTGCGTTGCGTCGTGCAGCACAGCACCTCACCATTGGCTCGTCGTAAGGGTCGCCATAGCAACAGCTCGACGCAAGCAGTCTTAACGCAGTCAAACGCACGTGTTTGAACCGACCTCTACTGTTTGACGTAATAGGTAAAAAATATACACGAGGATGAAGCAGACGAGGGGAAAAAACAGGGCGTATATGCTTTTTCGCTCGTCACAATATGAAAGAAGAATATTACATAGAACCTCGGTGCCAACCTCGAACCTATACAAATTCCGAGTTTCTGCACATACATGTATCCCTCGATGGAAACAAAGGTCTAGTTAAGATGGCTGATCAGCATCTCCAAAAAGCAGTCCACAAAAAACCTACACTAATTACGGAAGGAGACATCTTTGTTTTCCTGAATGAACTATTTCGCGGCGGTAATTAATCGCTCATGTGGAACCCAAGACAATAAGCGCTCTACGTCAATGGACAATCCAGTCATTTCCTTTGAAGTTACACCTTGTAATTGTGTTTTGTGTTTGATTAGATGACGGTAAGTTTATCAGCTCCATTGGGCGTCTGGCGTCTCCACTGTATAGATGAGAAATTTTGCCAGTGCAGTACCACTGTTAGCCTGGGGCATTTAACGTGCATCAAGCAGTAGTGATTACACGACCGCACGCCGGTACGATACTCATCCAGATTTAAACCAGCCAGGGCGGGGATTGAACCCAAAAATTCTGAGTCCTGCAGCGTGACTGCCGTATGAAAACTGATAAATTTCCTGAGAGTTCCCGTTCAAAACAGGGTCCCCCAGCTTCAACGCAGTCATGTGTTTAAAGAACACAGCGGCCCATTCTGCCTGGCAAGAGTCCATTTTTCTAACTATGACCCTAAACGGACACCCGTTTTAATTTACTTGTGCAGGTTTGAAGAGTTTTTTATGGGCTCTCGACAATACAGAATTTTTGTCCCGCGACAATACAACTTCCCTCCTTGGGAGTCTTCAAAAGACGAAGCAATGAACAACACCATGACTCAGATTGACACGCTTTTGAAGAGTTTCTGAAACGCGCACAAGAACCCTCTGATATGATCCTTTGCTCGTCTTGCTACTCCACTTTTTTTGCTAAAGTTGTCAGCAGGCAAATCAGTTTCCATGGGTTTCGGCTATAGGCGCCAGCCTGAACTACGAAAATTTTTCAAAAAGTCTTTGGTCACTTTTGACTGTACGGAAGAGCCTTTAAGCAAGGGCGACACAATCTATAGCACGACATATATATATATATATATATATATATATATATATATATATATATATATATATATATATATTCTTTACTTCTTGGACATTCTTGCTCCAAGCCTATTTGCAACAAGAATTCAGTGACCGAGAGGCGAGTTGGAAGAGGCAACTTACATATTTCTTGCTGGTATCCCCTTCTTTATTGTCGTGAACCAGTAATGGAGAATCCAACATGCGTGCCAGTATCTGCTGATTTGTCTTATTTCACCTCTTCAAACTAAAAATCTGGCAGATATTCTTTTTATAATCGAGTGATGGAGAGGCATATTACTCACTTAGCTGTACACATATTACCATGGAGGTAGGAAGCTTCTGGATGTGGCATGACACCACCAGAGGTGAAGCCAGAAGTGTGGAGGGACACGCCCCCAACGATGACCAAAACCACAGCTGCTTTGGTCACCCGAGGGTGGGCACCCGAGGGTGACCAAATCATTTGTGGTTTTGGTCATCGTTGGGGTACGTGTCCCTTCCTCCACAGTTCTGGCTTCACCTCTGGTGGTGTCATGCCACATCCAGAAGCTTCCTTGTTCACCAAGGCTGAAAAGGAAGATTCGTGTTTTTTAGAATACTGTAAAACCCTTTAATTTCGCGGCCCCTATTTTTCGCGAATCGGTCACAAAGGACAGAATTGCGGCCACTAAATTTCGCGAATTCCAGATGCCTGCATTGAAATTCTTAAAGATCGAAATTTTCGCGTGCCCTTAAATTTCGCGAAATTTTCAATTCGCGAAATTCGCGAAAATTAAGGGCTCGCGAACATTAAGGGTTTTACAGTAACTGAAATCTTTTCAAAGCAAGCTGTAACTTGGTTTACTATCGTCATGTTTGCCAGTACGCATTACCAGCGTCGCCCGATGTTGCTCTACCTAGTTTGTTGGTGCACATTGTTACCAACTTCTGTCTCATCGTAAGCAAGTTTCCTACCCTGAGCGTGTTGTGTTGCGTCCGCCAGGCGAACGGCCCCCTCCGACAAGATGGATACCTATCGACGACATTTGTCGATAATTAGCTTTAATCGTTGTCAGTCGTCGTTTACTCAAGGCGATGGAAAAATTCACTACAGCTTAATAAAAGCAGAACGTGACTCACAATGACTACGATTCGTGTTTCGTGGTTTTTACTTCTGCGTGCTCATCGACTGATGCCCCACTCGCACTGGCTACAAAGCACTAATAAGGTGCTGGGGACTTGCCACGCTTAGTGCTTCTTAAGTTGACAGTGACTGGAGTATACTTGTCTAACCATTCTTTCGCTCGAGCAACACAAACCTCTGCCATAAGAAGAACCAGCGCGTAAAAACTATGCTCGACTAATGATAACTGATCGCGCCGCCTAACACCTCATTTGGGTTCGCTGGAAAGCAAGCAGTATTGACAGTTTGACCATACATAGTAGAAAGGAACTTCCAGGCTTTCTTCGCGATCCATTGTGTCGAAAGTGGAACGGAAGCCCAAACCTCGTGTATATATACGCGTGGGCTTGAGCCGCCTAACACCCATTTAAGTGCGCGACTTGTACTCGAGAGTTTTCAGAGAATGACTCGGGCGAGAAAATCGATCGATGACTCTGTTCTTCGCGTCCTGCGGCGCTAACAAGCTGCGGAACTTCCAAATTAGGTTTCAAGTGCGGCCAGAAAATCTCATCTCAACGTGAATATAGAGTGCGACTCGCATATAGGATTTCGGAGATAGCTGATCGTAAAGCGTGCGCGCTCTCTTTCTTCCTCTCTGTCGCTCTTTTTTTATTGGAGAGCGAGCAGCGAAAAAATGTCATCTTGCGGCGGCGAAGTCGTTGTCGAGGACAGTAATGAGCTTTGCGATCATTTGATGTCACCGTCTCTGCCTGCAACTCTGATGAACAATATAAATGGTCTTAGCTTCTTGCTTCGGAATAATTTATTTTTAGTGGTGTTTTTGGTTGTTTATTTTTTTGTGGGCGCCAATGTTTAATATTTTATCGTAATGCCGACTCTCTTTCTGGTTCTTTCACTCTCTGTATTGCTCTATATTTTGTGAAATATAGAATTTACATTGCTATTCTTTTTTCGTGCGTTAAAAATTAAAAAAAATATATATTTAGCCATGTCTTGGTTATATTTACCTCCACCTTCCACTTCAAATGTTGGCCGGCAGTATATTCAAAATAAAAATAAATAAACAAATACCTGACAAACTCGGATAGGCAATAAATGTGTTTGTGTATGACGCATTATGTGTGTGTGTGTGTGACGACACGTGACATTATGAAGTTAGTGACTTTATGACGTCACGTGACATCTCGGGCAGTCTCGTGACATCCTGATGTCAGTCATATAAGCATTATAGCCCATATATTGGGCTATATTGCTTATACATGACATTGGCCCCCGTGACCATCGAGTTTATTATCTGGATCTTATCATAAAAACCCCAACTCTATAACACATTTTGAGTTAGATAAGAAGAAAAAAGAACGCTCCTTTCCGCGGATGCAATAAGTAAATGTTTCACCATGTCCATAATAAAGAGGAAGGCGTCATGCTATGGTATATGATTTCTCAGTTGGTGCCATTATGTGTACTGTGCTAAAATGTTCGTTTAATATAGATACCGTTAGGGGTGCATTGGGATACATTGTGGACTTCTTGTAGATCGTAGGCTGCAGAATGCGGGCCCCTGCGTGCAAGAGCTCAATCGATGCTCAATGTGACGGCAAGAGCTCCCGCGAAAAACGCGGGACTCTTGCGCAATAATCTATGAAATGCTATGGTGAAAAACACAATCTACGAAAGGTTCCTGCTGCCAAAGTAAGGGAGTAGATGGAAGCTCTGGAAATACGGAAGGGCCACAACGTTAAAGTGATTTTATTATATGCTGTTTGTTTAGTATCTTGAGCTCTTCAAGTCTTGTTAGGACATACACAGACCTCGTGGGCGTAGACGATCGTTTAAATATAAGTGTTCCGTAAAATATATCTTAGCTTACCTGACGTGTAGCCCAACGTCCGAGAAAACTGAGTACTTATTTGCAGAGATCTATTGCTAGACTTAAGCTTGGAGCTGACCTTCAAATTCACCCATACCTCATCTTTTCTTCATTTTTTTTTTCATTTACTCTCGTAGGTCCGAGCCGTGACACCTTTTGAGAAATGAGTCCTTTTTTTTTCCCTTGAGTTTTTTTGCTTGCTTAATTGGCGATCGACTGTAAGAATGGTTACGACTAAAATGCGACATGAGAAACACAAATGAAGAATATAATCTTCGCGGTGTGAGAGGAGACCTCGCGGACTTTGTGTCCTAGAGTATCGCATAATATGAAAAACGTCGAAAGATTGTCTAAAAGATGTGCTCTATTCACGATTCCGAGGTTGATTTATGCAGTTTAATAATACAATCCCTAGACTCGTTTTTAAATGTGCACTAACGCCTGCACCTACAGATTTTCTAGATACCTGTTCGCAATCGGGAGGAGCAGTTACAGGCCGAGAAAAATTATTTTCTGATCGATATAAAGATATCGATCGATTTTCTGATCGATCGATGTCTAACTGTCGTAACAAAATGTCTTGCCTCAGTAGGAGAGTTCTCCGAAAAAAGTCGTCATAATCGAAAAAATTCCCATGTTAGGGACATGGTGCAGTAATTACACATTCTCCGGTTCTCATTTGTAAAATATCCTGCAGTACTATCGGGTTCGAATGAAATGCGAACAATGGAGCACGTGGCTCTCGACTCATGCTGAGCCTCCTGGAGTCCTCTGAAAACTGATAAAACTACTGGGTGGAGAGTAGGAAGTTGCGAGGGTGTGCGTTCTTCTCAGATACGTTCGACCTTCACCCAGCACAACCCAAGCTTCGACGCTGCGTCGGTAGTGAGCTGGAAGTTCCGTCACTGTTCGCATTTCGTTTGAACCCAATAACATCACGTGTCTCCTTCATCTGGGCAGATAAACCTTGATATTAATCTGGTTATTACTCTTACGATCATTTTAGTTTACAACTGATAATTGATGCATATGATATCATCAGGAACAATTATGACATATCTAACTTATGTGAGCGGAGTGAGTGTCACTTAACTAATATCAGACAAAAAAGATGCATTCATATAAGACCGTGCTGATGCTCATACAATAAAAAGCGCAGCTCTTATAGCACGATAATTATATTTCATATCCGGTTATCTTGTCCTTTATTTATGGTGGTGTTTTTCAGCGGGAAGCGTTGAATAGAGAATGATTACACCTCATCTTATATAATATAATATGTACCGTATAATATTACGATGTGAGCTATCGTTCCACGGGGAAGAGATCCTCTTAACGCCTCCACGTTGCGGAAAACCTTGTTTTAAAATACCACATCGTCGAAAAGCGAATGGAGATTGAAGCCTACTGGAAAAATGAATTGCCACGCTATTGGCGACTCCAGCGAAATCGACGCCGCGTAGCGGCAACTCCGAGAAGCTCAGGAAAGAAGGTTGTTTCGACTCTGTCGTCTGCTATCGCTGCTTGGTTCTCGTAGGTAGCATAAAATCAAAAAAAACATCGTTTCCAGTAATTTATTTTATGCTTCCGCCGTGTCATTCCTACGCACTGACTAGAAGAAGGCTTTTGCCGTCGAAAATTTGCTTTTGCTTTCGTATATAACACCGATTTTACGCTGCAGTGTAAGAATATTATGGTGGTCCTCGTACTGAACGACGAAAAGGACCTACCTTCGTCCGCCATTTTGCCTGACTAGCGCGCCCCCTATAGTTCGCTGGAGTAGCGAATAGCGTACAAAAAGAACGGCACGTAGAGTGAGCACGCTTCAACGTCGCTCGTCCTTTAAGCTTGACGCCGCTTTTATTTTTCAGACTCTTTACGGTGAAACGGTTGTCCCCAGGTAGTCACAGCAAACCGGTCCAGGCTTCGTCTCGGCTCTTTAATTCCAGCTGATTTCACCTTCGAGCGGGCTTGCATGCCAGCATTGGTGCGGCTTGCAGCCGTTCAAAATGCCAGTCGCATGGCCAGGTTGTCGTCTTAGTAGTAGGGGAAGTTGCTCGCTATATACACTTTTCCAAGGAAGGGCTTATGGCCGGTGTCATTTTAAACGTTTGTGAGTACGGCACGTGATTTGCTCGCTTTGCGAAGGGACGAACATGCGCGTGCTGGGCTGCGGATATTGCACGCTGGGCTGTACATTTCTGAACATTGGAATGGTGTCACCGACATCTTAAGGAATCGAGATCGTGGCTTATAAGTATGTTCACGCTTCTCGAGTCGTAATTGGCTCTTCGGCGCTCTTACTGGCGAATGGCGCAGCCTTATCGGCTGGGGAGCCATAATGAGACTCCGGGGACTCGTCAGGCCCCGTGTTTCTTAAGCTGTCACTTACTTTATAAGTAACGCGTGCATTTTTTTGATCCCGGTGTAAATTCATGTTGGGGACCCTATGCACCTTCCCGTTCGCTTCCCGCTCTTTAATATTTTTGTATTATTAGAGGACGTCCTGTTTGTAAATATATAGAGAACCCGAACAATTTTAGTATAGGTTATTGATATTAGTTGATTTTCCAGTCTGCATCAAGCTATCTTGACAAAGCAATATGAAGTATGCGCTTGTGCGCATACATCTATTCTATTACTTGATTTATTGGTTCTTTATTTCAACGCAGAATGTGTTTTATTAGTCGAATTATAACGGGAAAAACTGTAACGAAGAACCTTAACGAAAGACACTGACATCGCGTGACATAATGACGTCGTGTGAGGCCTTCATGCCACCTGACAGAGTGACGTGCACTGAGGGCCTGACATCCTGTGACGCCGTGACGTCACGTTGCGCTGTGCGATGTCACGTGACGTCATGATGTCACATGTCACCATTATGTCGCGTGAAGTCACGTGACTTTGTGATATGACGTCATTGTATTATGTGACAATGTGACGTGACGTGACACCATGAGGCTGAGAGTGGTCCCCATGCACCTTCACGTTCGGTTGTATGGCGACCATCACTGAAGATGACCAGTCTGCGGTGTGACATTGTGTATGATAAAACGTCATGGCTAGTGTAGCAATGGCTACGTTTACATGGATACGACAGCAGCGCATCGGATCCAGTTAGCGAATCGGATCCACTTCAACCAACGCGTTTAATGGATTCGGATCGACCAGTAGCGGCACCTCGTGTCGAAGGATCACAACGCAAACCTCGTGACCTTTCGATTGTTTCCGGTGTTTCCTGTTTGCCTAGCGGCATGCAACGCAACGCTCCCGTGAGCCCTCGCTCGAGCACTCGATTCAGTCCCCTAGCGTATACATGGAGAGTCTCGATTCGGATTGACCATCTCAAACCACCCTTTCCCAGCGGATCGGATCGGATCGGATCCGATCCGAGCCGTTTACATGGGCCGATTCGATTCGTTAACTGGATCCGATGCGCTGCAGTCGCATTCATGTGAACGGAGCTAATGGTGAGGGTGCAGACTAGCTGGTGTAAATTGAGCATAGTTGTAAACCAGACACTGGTTTAGTTTCATCTCAAGGCGCATTCAGACACTTGAAACCGAGTAGGGGCGACTGAGACAAGAGCGGTTCTAAGCCTCTTGCCACGGCTTAGGACCGGATGCGCTGCTTCGGAGCAGGTCCTTAGCTGTCGCAAGAGGCTTATAAACTGGTCTTGTCTCAGCCTTTCCTACTCGGTTGCAAGTGTGTGAACGGGCCTTAACGCCCAGCTCTCTGCATAGATTGGAGCCATTGGCTCTCCCAAGATCTTTGCGAGGAATCAGACTCTCCAGATTTCTTAGAGCGTGGAGTGCGCGCATTGACGAGGTAGACAAGCACATACGCAGTGGCAGTGCTTGAGACGTAAGGTGGCAGATGTCGCAACGCTCTGCCTGTGTACACCTCTTACTGGTGCCTTTTCTCTTCACTCTTTTAGTATATCAGACGTAAGAAAGAGCATATTAGTGGATTCAACAAGTTAACAGAAGTACATATGGTACGCAAATAGTAAAGTAAATGGAAGGAGTACGACGAAACTCCTTGCCATGCGGCAAGACATTCGTCCGTCAGTGACGCACGAAAGTACGTGTTTCCAAATGGTAGTGCACTTTATTGTAGGCCATGGCATTTTTTCTCCCCTCTACCCTTGACATGTTAGCTGTAGAATTTCAAATGTCGGCGTGAGACGAGAGAAAAACATGTAAGATGGTTGTAGGTAAAACCATATTTTGAGGCGATGTTAACATTTTCTTTGTACGCATTATGTCAGGGCCTGTGTTCTTATTGGAAGAAGTCTTTCTTGGGCTGCACGATACAGGAAAATGGGGCATTTGCATTGTTTTGTTCTCTTTCATTGGTTGGCGGAGGGATTTATACTTTCTTACTTTCTGTGTTACCGGCCAAATTATGCGGTGAAAGTTCCCCTCTTCGATCACTACCCATCCTGGGGAGGTCATTCCAGCTGCGGTTGTGACTAATTTAGTTTGGAGCGGCCGGCAGAGATGAATATTTGTGTAACCGAAGTAAGAAGAGCACTGTACCTGTTGAATACATTTCTTAGAACCCTTTAAGCGATACGAATCGAAACTTAAAATATACAAAAAACACCAAGAAAGAAGTGGAATAGGATCATTTAGACCTGTTTGACAATCGAATGATTGTATTTTAAGTGGATGACTTTTTTTTTTTTTGTTCTGAATGACGTGGGTTTTGGCGAGCGCTTAAAAATCAGCCATCGAAGAGTGCGATGCATGTCGGGAGATTCAGGCATCCCGTGCTCCTCCGTGGCCCGCCGCTCCGCTCTCCCCTGTCGGTGTCTATGGCTGCATCCGCCGCTGTTCGGGCTCAATAGATCGTGTTCGCTATACATGGCGAACAGGCAGATCATACATGCAGGTATGATGACGTCAATGAGAACAAAGAAACCGCTACATCACCAGTGGCCATGACGGCCGAGAAGCGATTCGGCCTGGAGTCGTATTTGTATGTCACGTCTGCCTGTTGTTCGTCGTCCGGAACAGGTAACAGAGCTTATTCACGAAACAACCTTACTACAAAATCTAAGAATGAATTCGTACTCACGAAGCTAAATAATCGCAGGTTTTTCGTAAGCTACGATGAAATCCTACGGCCACGGCTAGACAGCTCCAGAGGTTTATGCACTTTTTATGATAAAATCCACATCGCCGGCAACATCGCTCGCTTACGTCGTTGCGACAAGCAACGTGCATTTCTATGTGCTCTCTGTGCGCGTCCCTACTTCTTGCAGCAAGAGACAAAAATACTTCAAAATGAACGCCACGGCGGAGACAAAAGCTGGCACTACGGGTACCAGAAAAAGCTACAACAAAGGACCCCACCAACTAAGCGACCGCATGACTATCAGGAACGCTAGGACTAGCAAGGCACACCGACAGAATGTTGCTCCAAAGGTTCGGGACAAGACCATCTGCACACGGCCGGCTGGCTCGCTGAATGGAATATGCCTATGCAACCTTTGTGGACCCTTCCCGTATGAATAGTTTGAACGCAGAACTCAATTCTCCAGTCTTTCGCGTCGTCGTCCCTAGCTTGTTTTCAGATGCAGCGTTGGCGGACGCACTCGTTGAAAACGGACACTCTCCTCGATTTTATCTCCTTTTCTGTGCTACAGAGCTAAAGTAAACGCCATATGGATTGCCTTCGCAACATGGCTACGTACTCTTTTTTTAGTAAGCCCATTTTATTCCGGCATGACGGTACGCCAACACATGTCGAGTTAGGCCAGTTGTTGGGAGCTACTTAATGCAGGACCAATCGTTTTCTGCCGAGCGTCACGTCAGCATCGAGTTGCGATTGTCTAGTGGCCCAGCGATTCATAAAATCGGTTGTAAAAGATCGTTCCCGAAGCGGTTACAAAGAACAAGGGGCCAGTGTGGTTCCGCTCTCTGTGCGAACAGGTATTCACGTGAATATTTCTGACACCCTTTTAGTTCAAACGTATCTTCATGGACGTCGGCTCCCTCCCGCGTTCCCGAAGCCACGAAAAACGCCCGAGCGACTTGATTACATGTGCGCTGCTTTGCAGAGTCGTGCGGGCCGTCTCCTTTTAGCAACGATGGTAGTTGTGTTGACGTCGTAGCGATCGAGTTCGTTGCAGTCCACCAAGGCGGCTGTCCCGTCATCAATAGAGATGGGCATTTGGGTCTGTTTGAATATACATTTGGTAGCGTCGACATTACATCGAGCGTACACGATCCCCAAATATGCGTTTCCGGAAAGACCACCCGATACTGAAACTAATGGTGCCCTAATCTGCTGTTACTTTCAAACGAGAGATTGACACAAAAAAGGGGATACAAACCAGCAATTGTTCGTGTCACATTTTATGCGATCTCTTTTGTGAAAGCACCCTGAGAGTCATGTACCAACTCGCCCAAAAACAAGTCTTGTTAAACAGCGTTTCTTGAATGACCCTTGAATGACCAAGTGGTAAGATTGCACCAGCGATAGGTTTGACAAACTTCATCGGAAGAGATGGCTAATGTAGTTTTCAACCGGTTAGTCGGAAGTTTATTTGACTAAACAGAGGTGATACTTACGGTAGCTCGTTTAATATCCTAAACTATAATTTGCTTTCCTTGTTAGACACACCTTGGTTGTTCACGTCGCACGATGCGACGCGCACCTACATGTATAGAGAATATTCACGCTTCGCAATGAAACATAATCGTGCCTTCGGTTCATGTTCTTTTCCTGCAGCTTCCCCGGGATTTCAGGCGTCTGGCTCCGACGCTGTAATTTTTATACGCTGATATTGAGGGAAGAAAGAGCCGCCGATGACGACCTGCCTGCTAGCGTATGAGTTACGACCGCTCCTCGTCCCCAATTCCCGAGTTTCCGGACTACCCGATCTATTACGCGCCGTGGAACTTTTTAATCAAAAATGACTCAGAATGGGCGAAGATGGCGTAATGAAAATAGAGGCCACGACGAGCTATGATACCCTCGCGAAACTTTCGGGACGCTATATAGTACGAAATTCCTTTCTTTATGCTTTCATTTAGACTCTGCGCGGACGGCCGGTAAATTACGATACTGAACTGCCCGTTCCTGTCGTAAACGAGGCTTCGAAGGGAACCCTGTTATTCCGGTGGCACTGGCAGCGATCGCCTGCCCATGCATGCGCGCCCGTCCTTTTTCAGTTCGCCGGGTCGAATCTTGCGATGAATCGACGGGTGCCTCTACCGCCTTTCACTCCATGTCCCTCCGCAGTCGACGCTACGGTCCGATGGTGCAAATCAAGCGCCGAAGAAAGTGCTTGCTCATCGCACTCGTCCTTCTTTGTACGTTTGCCATCGCCAACTAAACCAATCACGCACCGTCAATGCCCCTTGATCCTGCGCTTTTTATTTCTTTCGTTTAGCGTGATTGATTTAGGCCGTAATAGATAGAAAACGCTGAAAAACGACGACTAGCGCTGTGACTATGCACTTTTTGTGCTGTTTTTCGGCTCCCTCAGATTGTAGCCTTGGTTACGGTCGGACTTGGAGCGAAACAATGTATACCCACACAGGGACGACACGACCAAGTTCAAAGTTCATCGGTCGCAACTGCTCACGTAACGCCCTGGGGCTCTAAACTCGTCAAGCACAAAGTTGGGGCCCAAGTTCACGGAGCGCGCCAATTGGACTATCACGACGATGACTTCCCACTTTCTTCGCCAGCGCCCAATCGGCGCGTTCCGCAAACTTTCGGCTCCAACTTTGTATTTGACGAGTTTAGGTCCCATGTTGTCAAGTTTGTGAAGTAGGGGCCTAATGTGGACATTTGGCGAAAACGTCGACGAGAAATCCGGATGCCGTGATTCGCAGGCGCTGCGCTTGACCTCGGCGCTGGCCAATCAAGGTCGCGGGATTTCTCGCCGATTTTTTCGCCAAGTGTCCAGATTAGGGCCCCTGGTCAAGTGGGTTTTGAAGAGTAGCCTGAACAAATGGCCGTCGCTGGTGTAAAGCGGACTGGTGAAAAAATGAAACGCCGTTCTGACACGACACTTTCGAGTGAACGCCGGAAAGAGTGTTGCCAGACTGTAAGCAATGAACCGGTCGACATCATCGGAAAAGCTTCCGAATAAATATAGACGACCATAATATTGTCAAGCAAAGCAGTATGCAGGGCTGTATAATTGAACGGGGGCCACGAAACAAAACTTGTGAGAGAACGGAATTGGGCCGTCATCGTGTCGCTCACGTGAAGAACGTGCTTTTGATAGGACTGAAAGATTCACTGTGCGAAATAGTAGAGTTTTGTTACTTGTTAACAAAAAACAAGGTAAAATAAACAACTAAGAGGCAGAAGTTAAAAAAAATAGCTAACATCCACCTGATCCTTTTTTTTTGTGTAGTTACTGAATTCGGGATTTTTCTTCTGTTAATTTTGGGAATTTGAAATTATCAGTAGCACTCATGCCTTGCACATTGCCCCGATCGTTCAACAGAAATCGTAATTTCTGGTTAAACTCACTCACTCACTGCCAGTTCTAAATAAAACGTTAAAACCTCAGTCGGCCTTACCGTCACTACTGCGCTCACCTTCAAGTCCTCACTCATGAACTCATGAACTCACCCAACTTACGTCCCTCACCGAACTCACAAACTCACGCCCCTGAACGAACTAATGAAGTCACAGAACTCATGAACTAACCAACTCAAATCAAATCAAATCAAGTTTATTGGCTGTTACACGACAAACATGTCAAAGAGGGGAATGGTACAAAAACTTCCTAAAACGTAGCTTGACGAAGGTCTCACCCCGCAGATCGCAACAGCAAAAAATAACATATCTGAAAAAAAACAGAAAGAAACGCAAAGCAACTATCTATATAAGAAACAAATCGTGAGAGCACATTTTTATACAAGCAATATTTTGTATGACGCAAACAAACTATACAGATAAAAAAACACGAAATAAATAAAGCATAGAACTATGATTTCAGATAACACAATATGATGACCAGCAAAAACATCACCGGTATAAAGAACGAGATTGTTCTGCACAGCAACATAATTTATATAAGCGTCACCCGGTTTGCCGGGCAGAGCTCGTGCCCGGGCAGAGCTCGTGTACAGTGAGTATAAAATTTAATCAATTTTTATGTGATAGTGTATCTATGTTGATCCCTTTTTAACTGAACTATTGACCATGGTGGACAGATTGAAATAGTTAGTACGCGATGGGTGTATCATACATTGCTGATTATGTCTTACGCTATGCAAAATGCTGCGATGTTGGACTTTAGCTAACTGGATGAAATGATTAACGTGATCCTAGAGAGCTCTTTGATACGTCGACAAAAGCTTGAAAATATTCATTTGATGAACGGATTTTATATTAAATGATCTAAATATGGACTCAGTGGGATGAAGAAATGGAACACACGCAATGGCACGAACTGCCCCTTTTTGTAAAAGATGTTATTTAGCTAGATTTGTTTTTGTCGGGTGCCCCATACAAAGTTACACTAATTAAAGTGGCAACAAACTAACGAATTATAAATTGCTAATTTGATTTGAATAGGAAATGTAGCTTGAAAATTTGTAAATATGCCAACGTTCTTTGATAGCTTTGTTTGTAAATAGTTAATATGAGCATTCCAGCTTATGTCTCGTGAAACAAAACACACACAATAATTTTTGATCTGATCTAGAAGCTCAATTTCCTCTTCTTTATTACAATACAAGAAAGGACATTTACATATTTGATTACGATATCTAAACAGCATAGCTTTGGGTTGATTACAGTATAATTTAAATTTATTGTTTGTTGTCCAGGCCGTAATTTGGTCTAGCACCTGCTGTATTGTACAAATAGTTAAACAAACATGGGTGTGAGCAAAAAAAAAAAGAAAGAAAAGATAAAACTTGTATCCTTGGCGTACTTATTTATCTTGATATCAATATTTCGAGCCTCGTTAACAATATCATCAATATACAAAATAAATAACAGTGGGCCCATTATGCTGCCCTGGGGAACTCCCGATTTTAGGGCTAGCCTACCTGAATTATAAGCAACATGCGCAGGCCCCTCACCGAACTCATAAACTCACAGACTCACGCCCCTCATCGAAATCATGAACTCTCTCACTCACTCAGAAGCAGTTCTCGCCCTCAGCGTAGTCGCGGCGCTGGCGCTCGTGTAGCACGCGAGTTGCGCGGCTTTTGCATCTACGCCACGGTCGCTGCCGTCTTCCGCCGCTCCGGCACCAACGCTCACGTCGCAAAGTGAAGAAATGTTTTGTCTTTTTGTTTGTTTCGCTTCGACTGCTTCCGCGCGCTGGCCGAGTGCTCGGGAAGCGCGCGCTTTGTTGGGATGCAAGGGCGCATCATCGCGAGTCTCTTGAATGATTCTTTAGGGTGTGTACTGTTCGGTCTCAAGCATTCGCGACAACTTCGTGCAAGTATGGAGTGAGCGTCTGCAGCCCTGTTTATTCAGGTGGGATATATTATTATTTAAACATGGCAGCGCCCTAGGCGTGTATTTTGTTTCTGCATAGCGTAGTGCCCTGCGCGGATAACAGCTTGACCATCCCCATCCGATCCGCATCCGCAGACTCACTATCCGCATCTGATCTGCTTCCGCAATGTTTTTAAATAATTGTGTCCGCGTCCGATCCGCATCTGCAGACTTCAGGGAGTTTTCGTAGACCGCGTTTCCCCTCCGCTAAGCCCTCCCGCAACGAAGAGGCAGCTACTGCGCTTGCGCGCCGATGGCCTTGCCTGTAGAGTTCTGGGTATCGTTGCGGGTTGCGGAGGGTGTTGCGGGACGACAAAAATCATTAACGAAAACTCCCTATTGTATCCGTATTGGAACCGCATCCGCAAAATTGGGAACCGTATCCGACTCTCAATCCGCGCATTCATTTTACATAATAAAATCAGGCATTTTTAAAACTTAAAAAAAAATTGATGGTATCCTATTAGCTGACGTTTGATACTCCTGCATTCTTTGCTTTTTCTGGGGACAGTATTTTTGGCGAGATAGAACATTCTAAAGCAATCTTTAGTGAGACTCAAATCTTTATTGACGTAAATAATGATTTTCTCCCGATTGGCACCTTTAATCTAAGAATGCATTCGATGATACACTTCGAATGCATTACATGCAATACATTCGATGATACACTTCATATTATCACTCACTCATTGCGGATGCGGATATCCAGAACCCGCGGATATCCGCATCCGATCGGCATCCGCAGCCCCTGGCATCCGCATCCGATCCGCAATCCACTAAATCTGATTTATTTTTAACCGAATCCGCCAGTTTACTGCTGATATGCAGGGCTCTGTGCATAGGATATTACAAATTCATCTTTAGGAAGTAACCGCTGGGGGTACTTTTTTTGTGGAATGAACGTTTGAAGAACTTATTCGTGCGTACCACATTGTCGTATATATATATATATATTTTTTATCGCGTTTCTTGTTTTTTTTTTTTTTTTTGGCACAGCACATACCAAATAAACCTGGAACATTCTGACTTTCGTACTATGAGCCTCGAAAAAATGTTATACTTTGTGGATCTTGACATAAAATCGTTATCGGTATCAGAAAATTTCGGCATTCTTGTAGCTGAGAATATGGGTGCTTGGTTTAAAACTTGTCAATATGTTGGATATAGATATTTAAAAAGCGCACGAACAAAGTTGTGTTTTCTATTAAAAGCCTTTAACGTTTGATGGATGGTAATTATTAGTATCTGTTAATTATTTTGTATGAATAAATTACTACACAGTTGTGTAAACGCAAGATCTTTTACCTTCCATATTTAAATTGCATCACTTCTAACTACTGACCACCTATACCGGATATCCACGCGATATTTCAGAAGGGGAGAGGTCGCGGTTATGCAACTTGCTATACAATTCCTAAACCCTTTTTCCTTCGATACAAAAGAAAAAAAAATCAGGGCGCTTAATTTTATTCGGCAGGAAGCGTTGCTTCCTTGCACGCACGTGCTGGACGCATATTGACTATTTTTAATTACTTAAATTTGAATCTACTGAGTGATTGCAGGAGAGGCCAGGCTCTTTAAATCGACCGCAAAATTCGGTTTCTTAACCTATCGCGCTACGACTTTGTGCAGCGTTGCCCACAAATGATGCATTTCTTTTGTAAAATTTGCAAAGAGCGAATTTACTTGAGGAAAAAGTAAAGAAAGAACAAAGGCTTAGCTCCTATGGAAACGCAGCGAAGCCACCGGTCTTCAAACAATACGGCTACCGTTTCGCACAGGAGACAAGAGATGGCGCAAGTGGTCGTGACGCCAACTGCCGTCAACAAACCAGCGTACGGCACCGAGAGCAGGCGTTTTTAGTAGACGATCTTTTCGACTCAAAAGCGGCGCGCGTTCCGCAGGCGGCGACAGTCCCAAACACAAAAACAGGCGCGGAAACAACAAGGAACTGCAAAGCA